>JAREIK010000215.1:949956-1106378 GCA_029783825.1 Sapria himalayana
TGAATAAGAAGAATAATAAAAGAATAAGAAGACTAAGAAAATTATGAAGAATAAAAAGAATAAAAAGAATAAGAAGAATATGAAGATTAAAAAAAATACTAAGAATAAAAATAAATATATGAAGAATAAAAAATATAAGAAGAATAAAAAGAATAAGTAGAATAAGAAGAAAAAGATGAATTTGAAGAATAAGATAAATAATAAGAATAATAAAAATAAAATAAAAATAGAATAATAAGAATAAATAAAAAGAAGAATAAGAAAAATAAGAGGAATAAGAATAATAAGAATAATAAGAATAATATCAAGAATCATGAGAATAACAAGAATATGAAGAATAAAAAGAATAAATAGAATAAATAGAATAAGAAGAATAAAAGGATAAGAAGCCTAATAAGACTTAGAAGACTAAGAAGAATATGCTGAATAAGAAGAATAATAAAAGAATAAAAAGACTAATAAGATCATGAAGAATATGAAGAATAATAAGAATAAGAAGAATATGAAGATTAAAAAACTAATAAGAATAAAAATAATAACTAGAATAAAAAGAATAAAAAATAATAATAATACTAAGATTTTTAATAAAAAAAGAATGATAAGAAGAATAATAAGAATAATAATAAGAATATGAGGAATGATATAAATTATAAGAATAAGAAGAATAAGAAAAATAAGAAGAATAAGAAGAATATGAAGAATAAGAAGAATATGAAGAATAAGAAGAATAAGAAGACTAACTAAATAAAGAAGAATAAGAAAGTTATAAAGAATAATAGAATAAGAAGAAAAGAAGAATAGGATGTATAAGAAGAATAATAAAATTTAGAAGAATATGAAGAATAAAAAGAATAAAAATAAAAATACAAATAAGAAGAAAAACAAGAATAAGAAGAATATAAAGAATAAAAAAATAAGAAAAATAAGAACACTTAGAAGATTAAGAATAATAAGAAGAATAAAAATAATAAAAAGAATAAGAATAATAAGTAGAATTAGAAGAATAATAAGTATAAGAAGAATAAGATGAACAATAATAATAATAATAATAATAATAATAATAATAGGAATAAGAATACTAATAATATTAATAAGATAAGAAGAATATGAATAATAAGAAAAATAAGAGGAACTGAAGGATAAGAAGAATAAGAAGAATAAGAAGAATAAAAAGAATAAAAAGAATAAAAGAAATAATAAGAAATAGAAGAATAAGAAGAATAAGTAGAATAATAATAATAATAATAATGAAAAAGAATAAGAAGAATGTTAAAAATATGAAGAATAAGAAAAATAATAAGGATAAGAAGAATAAGTAGAATAACAATAATATTAATAATAAGAATAATTAGAATAATTAGAAGAAAAGAAAAATAATAAGAATAAGAAGAATAAGAATAAAAAGAATAAGAATAAGAAGAATAATAATAATAATAATAATAATAATAATGTTTAGAAGAATAACAGGAATATTAAGTCTAAGAAGATTAACAAAATAAGTTGAATAAGAAGAATATGTAGAATAAGTGGAATAAAAATAATAAAAAGAATAGAAGAATAAGAATCATAAGAAGAATAAGAAGAATAAAAAGAATAAGGAGAATAAGAAGAATAAAAAAATAAGAAGAATACAAAGAATAAAAAGACAAACAAGATTAAGAAGTATAATAAGAATAATAAGAATAATAATAATAATAAATAGAAGAATAAGAAGACTTAGAAGAATGAGAATAATAATATGAATAAAAAAATAAGATGAATACGAATAATAAGAAGAATAATCATATTAAGAAGAATAATCATAATAAGAAGAATATGTATAATAAGAAAAATATAAAGAACAAGAAGAATCACAAGAATCAGAAGAACATGAAGAATAAAATGAATATGAAAAATAAGAATAAGAAGAAAAAAAAAGAATAAGAAGAATAAGAAGAATAAGAAGAATAAAGAACAATAAGAAGATTATGAAAAATAAGAAGAATAACCCTCCCGAGCCAATAGGCTGATTGGTGTATAGAAAAGAACATTCCCAGCTGGACAAGGAGAAGAATAAAAATAATAAGAATAATTAGAAGAATAAAAATAATTAGAAGATTAATAATCTATCAAATGATTTTGATAGAGTATATTGGAAAATACTATGTTTCATAATCAGGAAAATGGGATTTGTATAAGCATTGATCAATTTAATCTTTAGATGCTTTCGAGAACGTGGTTTTGAATTATTTTAAATGGAGAAACAAGTAAAGAGATTAAATCTTCTCGAGGGCTAAGACAAAGGGACCCCTTATCCCCGGCACTCTTTAATATGTAAAATTATTTATACAATACTTAAAAATAGAATAAATGGAAGGTATATACTACCTATTAGTCAATATAAAGATGTTCCACATATAAGTTGTCTGGCATATACAGATGACATTATATTATTTACTAATGGAAACAAGAAATCAATAGAGAACTTAATGGATATCTTTCAAAAAATGGAAGAAGAAACGGGTCTAAATTTAAACAAAAATAAATGTGAATTTAAAATTTTTTAAAATGCAACTTTAAGTCTCATACATAGAATTGAAGTAGCCACAGGATTCTCGTTCGAAAAAAGAGTAATTTCATATCTTGGTTGCCCTTTATATGAAGGCAAAATTAAATCTGCCCACATATATTTTCTCTTACATAAGCTTAGGAATAAGATAGCCTGCTAGAAGGTAAATTCTTTGAACATGTGTGGGAGAGTTACCCTCATCACACATGTACTGCAAAGCATACTTATTTACAATCTCATGTTTATGTAGCCTTTTAAATTTTTTATAAAAATGATTGAAAAAGAATTCAATAATTTTCTATGGGGCTAAAAAGCAAATAAGTACAAATTGTACTGGAAGAAATGGAAGGATTTATGTTTTCCAAAAGAAGAGGCGGGGCTTGGTTTCTCTAGTTTAGAACTCCTATAGGAGGCATGGGTCTGTAAGAGATGGTGGAGGATAAAGGAAAATTACAATCTCTAGGCAAGATATATGTGAGTTAAGTATTTGGTAAATAATGACACAAACAAAATATTACCACGAAGTCTCATATATGGAAACAAACATTAAAACAAAAAAGTTTAGTGGATAAGCACTCAGTCCTTACTAATTTCGATTGAAATGAAAATTAAACGATGAAGGGCTCTTCACTTTAAAATCAGTCAAAAATCTAGTTAGAATCAATAGAACTTCACAAAAAGTGTGGAAATTTTGCCGGAATAAAAAAAAATTCATACAAGATTCATTTTTTCTTATTGAAAGCACTCACTAACATGAGCCCATTAGACACATTGATACAAAAAAAATGCATAAGCTTAACATCTAGATGTGAATGTTTCAATAAAATGTAGCATCATCAGATCACCTATTTTCACAAGGAAATATAGCTTCAAAGTTATGGAAAAAAATTGAAAAATAAATGGTCTTGAAATGCAAAAATCAAACTCTTTAAAGTAGAATCCAAAAATGGAGGAAGGTGCCTAACGAAAATCAGCACAAGGATGGCTGTAAATTACCATCACACCCTTAAAAGTATTGTGCGTATAGAAAGCTAGAAATAAAAGTCAGTTCAAGAATATAGAAATGAAAATAGAAGATGTAGAGCGAGATATTTAAAAAGAAATTATAACCATAAATGAAGCATTCCTGTTAAAAAAAGACTACAAACATAGATAACAAAGAGTACATAGATATATGGCAATTAATATCATTAGAAAGTAAAGCTCCAATGTTTATAAATGTGCTCTAGAAAAAACCATTAAAGAACCACTTGGCTTTTAATATAGATAAAAGTTTTAAAAGAAATTCGGGCATAGCTGGAGGTGGTTGAATATTAAGTGACTCAGAGGAGAAGATGTTATGGGCATACACTAGAAAATTGACAACAAGTTCCCCCTTCTAATGAAAATTCTAGCTCTTCTGACGGGTCTAAAATTGTGCAAATCTTAAAATTTAAAAAATATACAAATTCAAGTGGATTCATTAATCTTAATAGGAATTATAAAATGACAAAAATCCATATGGAAATACATAAATGAGATAGAGGATATTAAGCTACTAATTAAAGAATTAAACAATAACATTGATCATATTTATAGGGAATGCAATCAAGTGGCCGACAAGCTAGCTAAAAATGGTGTAAAATTAGAAAATCAAGACTTTGTTGCTCTAGATATTCCAAATAAAAATAGAGGTCCTCGCATTTGAGGCAGCTCTTCCTACACTCAGAAGAGTTAAGGAGAATGGGTAAACATCATTTTATATTATCCAACACACACATACTTTCTTTTACATTTAGGGCATAAGAAATTATTTGATATGATGAAGATTATTGCATTTTTTCTTTAATTTTTATATAAGTTCACCCTGGCCCTGTGGGAGGAGAACTTAATTTCTTTTTGGTGCTAGAGATTATATCAAGGAATATAATGGATGTAAATGTAGAAAATTCCGGTGTGAGATGCTCGAGCATTTATGGATTGATAAAATTACAGGGGTAGTAGGTTGAGAATATATACTATATTCAGCATTTATGGCTTTATTAATATGAAAATCTATTTGATATTTTAGATATATTGGCTTTTCTTTGGCTTTATTCACATACTACTTTACTCATGTGAGATGTTATAGATATATATGGCTTTATCAATGTGGCAATCTATTTTCATGTGAAAATCTGTATAGATTTCCACATGATTGAAGTGTGGTTTTCTTTGGATTTGTATTAATGTTAGGAAAGACTGAGCTCAAAATAATGCTACACGTCAGGAGCCAAAGGAAAATGAAAATAAGCTCACCCCGGATCCCTGGGATGAGAACATGAAAATAGATATAGTTTGTGTTGTCATAGATCTCGTGTATGGAAAAGAATATAATGAATGTAAATACTATAAATCTTTGGTGAGATATGCAGTAGGTTGAGATGATAGCATGTATTAAACATTTACAGCCTTACACGGGTTTCTCCTTTACTTTTTCATATATTGCTTTTTTTCATGTGAAAATTTGTATGACATTACAGATATACTGATTGTATTTCGATAAACACAGATTGAGCACAAAAATGATGCAATAGGATAGGAGCAAGAGTAAGCTCACCCTGACCCCGTGGGATGAGAAAATAGCTTGTTTCTTATGATATTGATTGTTTGATATTGTCCAGCAACAATAATTCAGACAAGCAGTGAATTATGATTGATATTTATCCACTTTTTTATTATACTTGTTCTTTGATGTGAAGACTTGGTCTAAATGATGTGAGGATAGATTATATAAACGGAATAAATACGAGATTAAAGAAGCTGAAAATATGGTCTTAACAGACTTGTGGGATAAATCTCCAGGATAAACATACAAAGGAGTAGTAGTAAAGGTTGCAGAATGCTCTCTCCTAGAGAAAGGCAAATGATACAAGCTCACTAAGCCCAAAGCATGAACCAATAAAAGGTTACCATTGAAGAATCAATAAGGAGAATCATAAAATAGGTTTCTCCTAGCAACTAGAATATACATAGATAGAATCTAAAGAATATAAAGGTAGCATCCCCTCTAAAAATACATACTTAAATCGCAAGCACTAGAGGCTATCTGAAATTACTGGCCAAATGAACATGCACAACTTCCAAGCACATTTAGTATGTTATGATTTATTTTATTTATTAGAAAAAGGTATAAAAGAGATAATGGTTGTATCTAGATTGTACCAACGGTATTTCTCCACCAAAAGAGATGGTTATAATAATAAAACAAAACATTAAAAAAAAGAAGAATGAGAATAATAATAAGAATAAAAATAATATGAAGAAAAAGAAGAAAAAGATGAAAAAGAAAAAGATGAAAAAGAAAAAGATGAAAAAGAAGAAACAAATAAAAAAGAAGAAAAAGAAGTAAAAAGTAAGAAGAAATAAGAAAAAAAAGAAGAAAGAAGAAGAAAGAAGAAAAAAAAAGAAGAAAAAAGAAAAAATAAGAAGAAAAAGAAGAAGAAAAAGAAGAAGAAAAAGAAGAAAATAAAAAAAATAGAAGAAAAAAAAAGAAAACGAAGAAAAGGAAGAAAAAGAAGAAAAGGTAGACAAGATGATGATGATGATGATGAATAATAATAATAATATGAAGAAGAAGAAGACGAAGAAGAAGAAGAAGAAGAAGAAAGAAGAATAAGAATAGGAGGATGAAGAAGAAGAATAAGAAGACGAAGAAGAAGAAGAAGAAGAAGAAGAAGAATAATAATAATAATAATAATAATAAAGAAAAAAGATGAAAAAGAAGAAAAAAGAAGAAAAAAGAAGAAAGTAGAAGAAAATGAAGAAAATGGAAAAAAAGAAGAAAATGAAGAAACTAAAGAAAATAAAGAATAAAAAGACTAAATTAATAAAGAATAATAACAAGAATAAAAAGAATAAGAAAAATAAGAAGATTAAGAGGAATAAGAAGAATAATAAGAATATGAATATTAAGAATAATAAAAAGAATAAGAATAATAAGAAGACTAAAAAAATTATGAAGAATAAGTATAAAAAATGAATAAGAAGAAAAATAAAAATAAGAATAATAAGAAGAATAAGAAGAATAAGAAGAATACGAAGGATAAGTAGAATTAGAAGAATTAGAAGAATAAGAAAAATCAGAAGAATAAGATGCATTAACACATAATTCATTTATTCCTGCCATTGCCGAGTCTTCTAGTTCTATATTTATATGACCTTCAAAATAGAGCATTCATACACATGCCTTTAAATCTTTTTACATCCCTCTATATCCCAATATTTTTCCCTATGAGGTCCACTGCCTGCCCTGCCAAATCTTTTTGTGTACCTTGCAATCTATTATGTTTCAAATACTAATTTTCCATCTCTCCGATCTTATTCTTCTAGATTTTTTTCCATCACCTTGGCCTTGATCTTTGAGCTTCCTATAAAATAGTTAAAAGTAGCAATAGGAAAATATATCTTACCCTGTCCCCTTTAGCCCATACCTATCTTTTAATAGAATTTAGCTCATACCCTAACTCCCCTTCTAGATTTTCTACTTCTAGGTTTTAGTTTTCTATTTTATCTTGTATGTTCCTTTTATACTAAATTCTAACTTTCCTAATGTATGGATATTCTATCATATCCAGCCTTATAATACCTTTGTATTAATCCGTGAGGGATTCTTCTACATATTCATGATATGCTTTCTTTTTTCCTTCTTTAGCCAATGTATCTGACAGTGCATTTGCTTCCCTATATATGTGTTTAGTCAAAGTCATTAAGACTCCTACTAATTGGCCAATTTCATCTAACTCCTATTCATATCTCCACATAGTTCTATTTTTGTTCACTAGTTCTACCACTATTTTTGAGTCCATCTGAATGTCAATATCTGTTAACGCTCTAGCTTTACAAGCCCATAACTCATCCCTTAGAGCTATAATTTTAACATGAAGAGCTGATGTAGCTTTATAGTTCCTTGAAAAAGCTAATATGAGCTCACCTCTAGAATCCCTTATGCCCCCCCCCCCCCCCCCCCCCCCCCCCCCACTGTACCTATATCCATATCAAAGCTACCATTTGTAATGATAACCATCCTTCTTTTCACGGGCTTTTCCCACTAAACTCCTATTATTTTTTGTGCTTTTGTTTTCCTAACCATGAGGTTTCAGAAATCCAGTGTGTCTCTATCTAGAAAAGTGTTCTGCACTACTATTGGGTTAAATTCTGAAATAATTTTTTTTCTCCATCTTTATGACTTTCCAGATATCTTTTGTATCCATTCTATTGCCCTCAAATCTGCTATTATTCCAAGCCTTCCAAATACAACAAATGTCAATAAAAAAATATTATTTTTGGTCCATTTCTTTACGCTATTTTGGGTGTGTGCTATACTCCATTTGTGAAGTATATTTATAAGCGACAAACATTTATGTTTTATACCCATTTCCAATGCTAGTATTTTTCAGATTTCTAATGCAATTCTCCCTTGTGAGAATAGGTGATCTAAACCTTCTATTGCTTGTAAATAGCATTCGCACCTTTAGGCAAAATGGATGCATTTTTTTAATGTTATCATCTATCGGAATGGCATTAGAGAGAACTTTCCATGTATTAGTTTTAATTTTTGGTGGATTTTCATTATTCTAAGCCTATTTAAACAAGGATTGCTCTTCCTTCCTACTTTTCACTTTGTCCTTGATGGACTTAAGTAAGAAGTTTCCATTAGCACTTAGAGTCCATTTCCATATGTTTTTGGTAGATTTTGTATATTTTTCCACTAGCTCCCTTTGTTTAAGCATTTGTATCTGATTTTGTGATTCTTTGCTATTTTTCCTTACTCTATTTGTGTCCCCCTCTATACAGCATTTAGCTCTCGTGAACTCAACACATAGACTATTATTTTATTTTAGTCTCTACCATCTTTTGCATGCACATTCTTTGCCTGGTCATTCAAGTTAGAGAAGCCCAGCCTTGCTTCCTGTTTTTGGAAGCAAAGATCCTTCCATTTTTTCTTGTGAAGTTTGCATTTGCTAGTTTTCTTCCCCCAAAGAAATTTAGCCATTTCTTTTTCTATTCTTATATTAACTATAGCCGGTAGTTGAGTGATCATTAGGTTGTGCATGGTCGTGCTTTGCAGCACAAGTGTGATTAAGGTTATCCGACCACCATGTTTAGCATTTCAACCTTCTAGCCAACTATTTTATTTCTTATTTTGTCAATCAAGAATTCTAAGTATTATGACTCAATTTTTCCTCATAAATTGGACATCCAAGATATATAAGTTCACCTTTTTTTATGTGAAAAGGATGTTATGCATTTAATCATGTGACTCAGGCTCATTGGTGCTTTCTTGGCCACCATGTATTGGCACTTCTTTTTATTTATTTTTTGCCCCTTCTCCTCCTCCATTACCCATAACATCTCCATCAGGTTATGGAGGGATCTGATGCAACCATTCATGAATACCATCACATCATCTACGTATGCTAGACAAGCCACCAATGAGGTGTTCTTTGGTTGGTTAAAAACACCTATCTTACTTGTGCTCATTTTATCTTAAATGTTAATGATTAAGAGCTCTAAATAAATGTTAAAGAGGATGGGAGAGAGATGATCTCCTTGCCTTAACCCTCTTGTAGGTTTAATATTTCCACCAAGTTCTTCATTTACAAGGATTCATACCCATGTGCTTGATATACATCTATATATCAAGTCTATCCAAGTTTCCGTGAAGCCCATCTTCTTCATAGTGAAACATAATACATCCCATTCTACTATATAGAATGTCTTGGATAGATCTAATTTTATTAACACATTGTGGCCTCTCATTTTTGTTCCTATTTCTCTAATCATTTCTTTTGCTAAATTTATGTTTTCCATTAATAACATATTTTTCATGAATCATGTTTGTTCTTTTATAATAATTTTGAGTAGGATAACTACTAATCTATTTTGCAATATCTTGGCAAGTATTTTATAAATGGCATTGCACAAGCTAATAGGTTTAGAATCCTCTCCCCCTTGGGGGTTATCGATCTTAAGAATAAGCACAATGTATCTTCTACTCCATTTCTTCCCAATATATGCATCACAAAAAATCCAAGATATCAAATTAAATAGTTCTCCTTTTATGATTGGCCAGCATCTGTGGTAGAACTCATTGTTCTACCCATCTGGACCCATGGCACTATATTTGTCCATGCTGAAATAGCAGCCTTCAGTTCTTCCTCTAGAAATTTCGTGAGAGCAGCATTTTCATCTACTATTATTCTATTTTATATCTTTTGTTATAGACTATTACCCCTCAAGTTCATTTTTCCGATTAATTGATTTTCAAAGAATTCTTTAAATAGGTTTTTAATATATGAGCCCCTAATGTATCCATTTATCTGGGTTGTTTTTTATACTTTTTATTCTTTGTTTCTGAATTTTTATTTTAGTTGTTCTTTGAAAGAACTTTCTATTTTTATCCCCTTCTTTTAACCATTTTATTTAGCTTTTTGTTTCCAAAAACTTCCTCCATGGGCAATCCTAATTTTAATTTAGCTTGAGCTCTACTAAGGTCCCTCCTACTTTCCTCATTATGTGATATTTCATATTCTAACTCCATTTTTTCTACTTTCTTCTCTGATTCTATTATGTTTTTGTTAATATTCCCAAATATATCTTTGTTTCATATCTATAATTTTTTTTTTAGTCTATTTAGTTTTAGATTCCAGATTTGCATAGGATTTCCTGAATCTTCCAATTTTCATGATTCTTCTACTTTATTAATGAATACATGGTGTAAACACCATGTAATTTGGAATTTAAATGAGTTACTCATGATTTTAGCCTTTTCTATAGTAATTAGTAATGGATTGTGGTCCGAGCAGTTTCTATTTTAAGTGTCTCACTACCATAGAGCCAAATCTCTCCACCCTCTTCTCATCATGTAGGACTCTATCTAACCTAGCCCATATAGTGCCTTTATTTTCCAGTTATTGCACCAAGTATACTATGTGCCTAAGAATGTGGATTCCATCAGATTAGCCTTTGATATAGCCTCATTAAAGTGAGCGCTAGCTTTTGTATCAAGAGGTTTTCCCCCTCTTTTCTCGTTAGCCTTCTTATTGTGTTGAAGTCTCCTCCTATGACCCATGGTTTGTTCATGCTCGCTATTTTTTCCATAACCTTCCACAACTCCCTTCTCCCTTCCTTAGTGTATTTAGCATACACCACCAAGATAATTTCTTCTCAGTCATTCTCTAAACTAAAATTAATTATTTGTTTAGTTTCTTAATGAATTATTATGTTCAATTTGTTCTTCCATAATAGCCAAAATTTACCATTTACATTAGAATGTGCATTCTTGGAACCCAAGATACCTTTGTAATAATCTAGCTACTCCCTATCTATTATGTGTTTAGCAAGCATTATTAAATAAGTTTTATGGATTTTAAAATCACCTTAAACCTCTTTATTGTAGGAGGGTTTGCAATTTCCCTTTCATTCCAGTATAAGAATCTAAACATTATTATTAGATTTGGCCTATGCTCTAGTGGTGCACTTTGAGTCGTGTGTCCTGTTAAGGTATTTTTTCATGTTTCTAGGTTTTTTAAGCATGCTCAAATCCTCTATTTTTTTGTCATTTCCAATCCCTTCCTATTTGGATTGCCATAATTTTTATTTACTCCATGGCCCATTTTCTATTTCTCATTTTATTTTTGGTTTTACATATGTCTATATCATCTTTTATGTTTTTTGTATACTACCCATTTTCTTCCTCCCCTTTATTTAAGTTAAATCCACTTCTCACTTCTAATTCCTTTCTGAGCTACTTTTTATAGCCTTTGCCCACTTCATAACCCCCTCCCTCTTTTTTTCTATCTTCAAACCTTCTGCCCCTAACCCTTTTATTTATTTCTACAATTTTTAAAATCATTTCATGACTCCTCACTTCCTCCATTTTTTCTGCCTCTTCTCTCTCCCCCTTCAGCATTAACTCCATATTCTACCAGTTCCATTCTAGCCCCTTCATTACTTTGATTCTGTTCTAGAGCCATGGAGGTTTTTTTTTATATTGAACTACCTCTTTCCCCTTCCCTGCCTCTTTCCTTTTACCTTCTAGCCACTTCCCATCTTCCTCTTGTTTTTTCCTCACTATGCATTGTTCACAGCAATGTCCTAGTTTGTAACAGAATGTGCAGTAGTGTGGGAGGTTCTCTGGAATTAACTTTTGCTATAATTTCTTCTAATCCTTATTGCCTATCCATATTTTATGAGGAATATGGTGCATAAAATTTGCCTCAATGCATGGGCGAGCTACACTCGATCATGCAAGAGTTGTAGTGGCCCCGTCAAGTAGCAAAGGAGTGCTCAATGCCTAAATAATGTGATAAAAGAAGAATTTTTCAAAATAATGAATGGAAAGCATTGGGAGGAGGAACCATACCGGGGCCAATGGGGATTCCTATTTAGTGAAAAGGAAGGCGTCCATTTAAAAGCTCTCATGGGATCGCCCATGATGTACCAAACTTCCTTCAACCAAATTCTATGTAAATCTTCCTCAGTAAATAGTTGCATGAGGATCTGCTTGGCATCCAAAACATCGATTTTTATTAGGCCTTTGAGGTTCAAGAATGCAAAGAAAGCTCGAATATCTTCAACCCGAGGGTGCCCGTACGAAAATATGCCCAAAAGAATAAACTTGTGAGCTTCAGTGAGCATGGCGATATCTGTCGAGGAGAATTCTATCAAGAGTTCTCCATTTTTTTTGTAAATATCCGAGGAAAAAGAAGATAGTTGTGTGGTTTTATTTAAAAATAATTAGAAAATGATTTCTTATTCATTAAGAAATCCATTTGCTCCATTTTTAGCTTCAAAATGGCTTCTTCATCACTAGAATTTACTCTTTCTCTCTTTATAAAGCATGTTTATCTCTCAAGAACTTAGAGAGCATTTTTTTCAAAAAATAAAACAGCAAATGAAAATTTCTTTTTCTTCTCTCTTCTTATTCTTATAATTCTTCTAATTCAACTTATTATTTTTATTCTTATTATTCTCATTAATCATTTTATTCCATTGATTCTTCTTATTCTTTTAATTCTTCATCTTCTTATACTTCTTATTCTTCTTATCCTTCTTATTATTCTTATTATTTTTATTCTTCATATTATTCTTATTCTTCTTGTTCTTTATTTTCTTCTTATTCTTTTTATTCTTCTATATTCTTTTTATTCTTTTTATTCTTTTTATTCTTATTAATTTTTTTATTATTTCTATTCTTCTTATTCTTTTTATTATTTTTTTTTCTTTTTATTCTACTTATTCATATTATTCTTTTTATTCTTTTTATTTTTCTTTTTCTTCTTAATCTATTTATTTTTTTTATTCTTCTAATTATTCTTATTCTTATTATTTATCTTATTCTTCTTATTATTTGTACTCTTCTTATTATTCTTACTCTTATTATTCTTCTTACTAGTCTTATCCTTCTTATTCTTTTTTTTAAAAGGTTATTTTTATTATTATTATCACCCTCTCTTTTGGCGGAGGAATACCATTTTTACAAACTACTTCTACCCTTAACCCTTTTACACCCATCTAACACTAAAAGCCCTATGGTGGGATAATTCAAATTAAGACTAGTCTTGATTATAAATTGAACATAGGCCCTAATTTCTATTAAAGATTCTGCCTTGAAGCTTTGGACTTTTGTTTGGGCTTTACCCTAGTCTTAGATTCTTTTCCATTGGCTTCTTAAAATCCAGCCTTGTTCCATACTTTTCAGTCGCTTTGGTCGTGCTTCTGCCCATTCAAAATCCTTGCTCGCTTTACTTATGCGATAATCCTTGTCATGTCACAAGTTTCGGCTTGCTCCTGATCTCTTTCCCCTTTCTTTCCGAGCTTAGACAGGCGAGTATACATACCGTGCTTATAGATGCATTACCATACAGACTCCCACAATATTAAATTTATTACAGACTCCATAAAACCAGACTCCTTATCGTATAGACACGAACCATAAAACCAGACTCACCAGACTCTTTACCGTATAGACACGAACCATTACTATAGGCTACTCATTATAGGCAAGACACTTATTACCCACTCCCGCAAAACTAGACTCCATAAATGCTAGCATACACAAATAGAAGGCATTATCCATTTGTTTCTCTTCTTCTTTCCGCTTAGAGATATACCCTTAACAAACAATTGCATAGACAAATTAAGATACAACATATATAAACCTTAACTGAAATACTTAGTGATTTACTCCACCATCAGCTTCTCCTCCTTTAACGAGCTCTTATTTCAGCAATACCTAACTGCACAAAGAAGTTAAAATCCAGCATGTATAAACCATAAACCATATACCTTATTACCTTTTAGACTCCCCACAGAACCGAGGATAATTTCCTTCTCTGACAATTATTAGTTTAAATTAATAACATGGATTATTACTTTGATATAATTGTTTATCCATTTGCTAACTTCCACCTGAAATACCCTTTTGATATAATTATTACTCTGATATAATAGTTTAAATTAATATTTTATTATCCTTCTTATTCTTATTATTCTTCTTATTCTTCTTATTCTTTTTTTAGCTTGTTTTATTATTATAACCACCCTCTCTTTTGGTAGAGAAATACCCTTTTACAAACTACTTACTTGGTACCCATCTCCCATTGACACCCTCTTAGCACCTACTAGCTAATTTGACACATTTAAATTTAAATAGAAAATCACAATAGAACCCTTTAAATCTCTTGTGGCCTATCCATCGTGCTAGTTTTCCTTCTACTTGTGAATGCCAATCTATGGTGTGTGATCTTACCCACCGCACTTCCTTGATTATGCTCCTTATCATATCCACGAGGTTAAAATTCTTCTCTCCTACAAAACCAGAAAAACATAGCCTCCTACCCATTTCCCTTTCCCCCTTATTTGCATTACAACTTAACATTCTGTTCAAATAGGTCTAAAAATTTAACTACATATGTGATTCCTCTTCTCCCTTGCTTGCCTCTTCCTTTCTCGAACATCCTAGCTGACTATTTTCTGCTTGCCTGCTACTGTAGAACTCATTCCTGCTGCTAATTACGTAAACCTTCTGCATGCTTTACTTCAGTTACACCATTGGCCTTCTCCAAACAATGCACAACCTACCTGCTGCTACTCTTGTCAGTGACACTGACTACTTCCTGCAGTAGAGACTTGAGCAACCAGAGGCTCTAGTCTCCAGCAGTAATATAGTTTTCTGCAACAACCAGTCATTCCATACAATCTAATATAACTTCCTACCCATTTACCCTTCCTCCCTTATTTACTTTACACCTCAATGCAAACTGAAGAAATCAAGAAAAATAGAAATATCCTTCTGCTTTCATCTTTTGTCTCTTCCCCTACCCTGCACCAAGAACCTTCTGCCCAAGCCCAAACTTGGTATGCCTGCCATTCACCTACAAAAGCCCTACACAAAATACAAGCAAGCAGATGTCTTGGAGCTAGCATCTATTCCATTTTTAGTAGTGCTCCAGACCTACAAAATAGCAAACAACAAAAAACCTATGTGCCCCCTTCCTAAACAATTCTTCTTCTCCTTCTTCCCCTAATAGCCCATCTCCCACCAGCTCTCATATCCTAGCCATTTTAACCATTAGATGGGGGAATGCTAATCTATCCAGTCTATCTAATCCTTGTAACCTAACCGACAAGGATTCCTCATCAAAATCTTTAGCCCCTTTAAGGAGACCTATTCTGGTGAAAGAGTCAGCAAGCACATTTGCCTCCATGTAAATGTGCTGAATAGATGCCTTCAGCTCCTTCATAAGATTTACAATCTCCTTGCTCTCCGCGTCATATTTTCATAAAAATATTTTTTTTGCTAAATCTACTAGCAAGCTAGAGTCCACTTGTATTTGTATGTTTTTCAATTCAAGCTTCTTGCAGACCTACAACCCTTTTACGAGTGTGCTAATTTCTGAGTGTATCGGTGATGTAGCCTTGCATGACAAAGAGTAAGCTTTAATAATTCACCCTTGTGAATCTCTAATTATGCCTCCCCCTAATGCCGCTTCCATGTCTCTATTAAAACTTTCATCCATATTAAGAGATAAATGTCCTTTATGAGGCTTATTCCAATTTATGCTCTTTACACTTTGAGGTTTCACCTTACTCATTGCAAGCACCTATGAGTTCCTAATTGCTCTTTCCACATCTATATTTCAGCCCTTATTGGCTTTATTGAAGATATATTACTGATCTCTCTCCTAATATCTTTTAATATATTTAATTAGTTCATTCTTTTACCATCATATCTACTCTATTTTCTAGCTTTCCATAAACTCCAGATAACCACATGTAGAAGATTTTGAGTAAGCCATTTTTTGGTTTAACTTTTAGAAATTTCTCCTTCCCATTTCCTAACTCTAGCTATTAATCCTGTTTGTTTAATATTTATTCGAATAGATTTTTCCAGCTCCTTCCAAACCTCAGCTGAAATTTTACCTTGCGAGAACAGATGATCTGTAGTTTCTGTTGCTACAAAAGCAACAGTCACATCTAGATCCAGATACCAGCTTAATACCCTTCTTTTGCACATTATTATCCACTGGTATAGCAGTAGAAAAAACCTTCCCGGCAAGCGAACACATTTTATGTGGGATATCTTTTTTCCAGGCCCATTTAAAAATAGATTGAACAGGTTTTTTCTTTCTAATCACTTCTTTTACTGATTTTAATGTGAAAATTCCTTGTGGGTTGAGTATCCATTTCAAGCCACTCTTGTGCAGTATCGAGAATGATTCTACTACCCTTTCTGTTTTTCTAGTGCTTTCCAATTATTTGAAACCTTCTTCAGACTTTTACTACTTTCCCACCCATATTTATCCCTCATATAATTAGCCCACAAGCTTTTATTTTCTTTTAATCTCCACCAACCTTTGCAATCCCATGCTAAAGCCATATCTTCTAAACTAATTAATCCTAAACTTGCTTCATCTTTTGGATAACATATATCTTTCTAGTTTGTCCAATGAAGCTTCCACCTCCTGTCTTTATTGCCCCATAAAAAGTTTGTCATTTCCATCTCTAATCTCTTTATAAACTTCTTAGGAGGATGAATAACTGACAAAATATGTATCAGTGTACTTTGAAGTACATGAGAAATCAAAGTAATCCTACCCCCGAATCCTAATAAAATCTTTTTCCACCCTACAATTTTCCTTCTCAATTTGTCTTGTAAAAAGCTTAAATATTTTTCTCGTAAGCTACCCTCATATATAGGACAACCCAAGTACATTTATGCTCCTTTAATTTGCTTAAAGCCTATAATATTTTTAACTTTTGTAGCCACTTTTTCAGACATTTTAGATCTTAACATATACTGACACTTAATTTTTTTCACTGTTTGCCCCATCTTAGTCTCAAATCTTTGCAATAACTCTATTAAATTCATTAACGATATTCTACTAGTATTTGTGAAAATTATTAAATCATCCGCATAAGCTAAATAGCCTATTCTCGGAGTTTTTTTAGGTTGCCTGAAGGTATAATTTTACCATCCAACATACTGTTGTTTAAGCTAAGAATCAGTAAATCTAGATATATATCAAATAATAAAGGAGATAAAGGATCTCATTGCCTTAAGCCTCTTCTTGGCTTAAATTCCTCTCCTTTCTTTTCATTCATGATGATCCTTACACATGCACTAGAAACGCATCTGTATATTAAATCTATGCATAATTCTGAAAAGCCTAGCTTCCTCATGACAAAGCAGAGTGTGTCCCACTCTACCCTATCAAAAGCTATAGACAAATCCAGCTTTATTAGCAAATTTTCAACTCAAGTTTTCATAGTTATTTCTTTCATCATTTCAGATATCAGTCTTATATTTTCCGTCATTAATCTATTTTTGACGAAACTCATTTGTTCTTTTGAAATTATCTCTAGCAAAATACAGCAAGCCTACTTTGCAAGATTTTTGTCAAAATTTTATAAATTGCATTACATTAGCTAATTGGTCTAAAAATCTCACATTTCTCAGGAGATACCTTTTTAGGGATACACAATAAAAGAGTTCGCCCATGCTTTTGGAAATCCGCACTAGCAAAAAGGCTTGAAATAGCCATTACAAGATCATTTTTAATAATATGCCAGCATAACTGAAAAAAATAGTTATTCTGGCCATCCGGGCCTGCCACACTATCTTTATCTAAACTAAACACAGCTTCTCTAACCTCTTCCTCCCCATGAATCCTCTCCATTCTTTGATTGTCTTCATTTGTGATAGTAGTTTTAAATTCTTTCAATAATGAGTTTCCTTCATGTCTAGCTTGCCCGCATAAATGACTCTTAAAAAAGTCCTCGAAAAGGGTTACTATTTCTTTATCATTTTCCACCAATGTACCTTTTCTATTCTTAATACCCTTAATCTTATTTCTCTGTGTTTTAACTTTACTCATCTTGTGAAAAAAAATTTGTATTTCGATCCCCATCCTTCAGCCATTTAATTTTTGCCCACTGTTTCCAGAAAATTTTATCCATGTGCAATTTGAGCCTCAATTGTTATTTAGCCTCACTTAGTTTAAGTATGGATTCCTCACTCTGATTACTCTTAAATTCTAATTCCAGCTTCTCCACTGCTTCTTCTGCATGATTAATCTTTGAATTTTGATTTCCAAAAATTTCTTTATTCCATAATTGCTAAAAATTTTTTAATCTACGCAACTTGAACGATAGTACCTACATTGGTTTCCCATATGTGGGTTCTTTCCATGACTCCTACTCTACCATTTCAAAATCCGTGTTCTTTGCCCACATATTCTAAAATTTAAAACTTCCTACCATCCAATGATTTTTATGAATAGAGATTAGCAATGCACTATGATCCGAGCATGTTCTATTTAGATGCCTTAGTTATGTAACCCCTTGCTCAAAAACCCACTTGGCATTACACATAACCCTGTCTAGCCTGACCTAGATTGCTCCTCTTTTATGCCAGTTGTTAAACCAAGTGAATCGAGATCCTATAAAATCCACTTCCATCAAGTTGGCTCTGGATATTATATCATTAAATTGTGTCATGGCCACCGTATTAGGAGTTTTACCTCCTTTCTTTTCCTGTGCATTCCTTATCATGTTAAAATCTCTTCCAATGATCCATGGAGTATCCTTGATAGCTATGTCTTCCATCTCCTTTCAAAACTTTAATCTATCTTTCTTATCATTTTTTTGCATATACCACTGATATTATTCTTTCTGCTTCTTTATCAATTTTAAAATGAACTACCTGCTCCATATCTTTTAGGATTATAATATCCAGTTTATTACTCCACATGATCCAGAGCTTACTATTTAGATTAGGATATGTGTTATCAAAACCTAAATTCTTACTATATTTATCCAACTAGCCCTAATCTATCATAGGTTTTGCAAAAATAACTAAGTTGACTTTATGTATTTTTATTAACTTTTTTAGACTATTATTTGAGGGGTTATTGGTCACACCCCTTATATTCCAGTATAGGCACCTATCCATAAAATCCAGATTTGGCTGGAGCTTTCGTAGTACATTTCGACTCTTGTGTCTTATTTAAATGTTTCTCCCTGCTTCTTGACTATTTTGCCGTACTAGGAGTAATTTGCATTAAATCCCTATATTTAGGTTGCTGCACGAGCTGCATTGCCATTTTTTAAAGGCTTCCACAGCTTGATCCCTATTGAGCTTCTCCCAATCCTCCTCATATAGCTCTAAATCATCCTTCATATTTTCCGTATCCCCCATCTCCTCTACTTCATCCCTACCTAATGAGGGACAGTTGAATATGTCTGAGTCTACTTCTAGAAAATCCAGAAGATCCTCATTCATCTAGCTATATTCCTCCCCCTTCTCCCTCAAAACCCTCCTAGACTTTAATTTTTTTATCCCTCTTTTTCTTCCCTTTCACCTCCATCCAGCCTTCACCTTTATTAACTTCTGCCCATTCCTCCTTGCTCTTTGTGCCCTTATTGTCAAATCCTCTACTCTTTAAGGGTTACCTCCCCCTTCCTCTAGTAGCCTTAGCCCTCCTATGTTACTGCCCATTCCTTATGCCTTCCAGACCTCCATATATAGACATTCTGGAAGATCCACAAGACTAACTACCCTTGCCTCCCCCCCCCTTCCTTGCCTTCTACAATGCCTAAACCTGCCTCTAATGAATCCTTGCCCTCTCTCATTCCTACCCCCTCTTGCCTCCCAATCCATAACTTTTTTTTTCTTACCCATCCTCTACCGTCTTGCCCCATCTATTTGCCCTTCTCATCTAGCCCAAACCTACATTCCCCCTTGTCATGCCTTAGCCTCTTACAGACACTACAGTAAGATGGTAGATTTTCTGGCATGACATGTTGGTAGAAACCTAGCCTTTGGAATCCCTCCCCACTACCTATCTAGATTCTTGTAGGTGGATGTGTAAGAAAGTTACACTCAACACAAACCTGAGCCTTACTGAGCCTAGTCATGTTTATTTTCACCTCATCCCACATCATAGGAATACCCAAGCATGAAGCAATAGAGTGAAGAGAATGCATATTATACAGAAATAGTGGAAGGTTCTGAAGAGAAAACCATACATGGGCCATTGGGGCCTCCTCATGTGGACTAAAGTTTTTTGTCCATTTCAATATCCGCATAGGGTAGCCATTAAATTTCATTACCTCTTTAACCAAATACGGTGATAATCCTCCTCCTTCATGTACTGTAAGAAAATGTGTTTGGCATCGAAGTTAGTGAACTTAACCATTCCTTTGAGCTTAAGTGAATTAATGAAGGTTTGTATATCATTCTCGCATGGTCTACCATGGAAGAAATTCCCTATCAACATGAACGTGAAGGCCTCTGTAAGCTTATGTAACGCTTCAAAAAAATATATATCTTGGGAATTCAATCTTTGTTCCCAAAATTTGGTGGAGATAGTAAGGGTTCCTTTAAAATTGAGGCAAAGACTTATTAATTGATAAGAAGTGTCTTTGCTCCATTTTGAGCTTGCAACTGGCTTGGTGTAGCAAGAATAGAGATTTCTCTCTCTAGAAATTGGTATTTTATATTATTCTTCTTATTCTTTTTATTCTTCTTATTATTCTTACTCTTCTAATTCTTCTTATTCTTCTTATTCTTCTTACTATTTTTATTTTTCTTACTCTTCTTTTTCTTCATACTCTTCTTATTCTTTTTATTCTTCATATTCTTTTTATTGTTCATATTCTTTTTATTCTTGTTATTCTTTTATTCTTCTTATTCTACTTATTCTTCTTATTTTTCTTATTCTTTTTATTCTTCTTGTATTTTTAATCTTATTAATCATCTTATTCTTCTTATTTTTATTATTCTTTTTACTCTCCTAATTCTTATTATTCATCTTATTCTTCTTATTCTTATTAATTTTTTATTCTTATTATTCTTCACATTCTTCTTTTTCTTTTTATTCTTCTTATTCTTTTATTCTTTTATTCTTTTTATTCTTTTTATTCTTTTTATTCTTTTTATTCTTTTTATTCTTTTTATTCTTTTTATTCTTTTTATTCTTTTATTCTTTTTATTCTTTTTATTCTTTTATTCTTTTATTCTTTTTATTCTTTTTATTCTTTTTATTCTTTTATTCTTTTTATTCTTTTTATTCTTTTTATTCTTTTTATTCTTTTTATTCTTTTTATTCTTTTATTCTTTTATTCTTTTATTCTTTTATTCTTTTTATTCTTTTTATTCTTTTTATTCTTTTATTCTTTTATTCTTTTTATTCTTTTATTCTTTTATTCTTTTATTCTTTTTATTCTTTTTATTCTTTTTATTATTTTTATTCTTTTTATTCTTTTTATTCTTTTTATTCTTTTTATTATTTTATTCTTTTTATTCTTTTTATTCTTTTTATTCTTTTTATTCTTTTTATTCTTTTTATTTTTTTTATTCTTTTTATTCTTTTTATTCATTTTATTCTTTTTTTAATTTTCTTAATTTCTAACTCTTCTTATTCTTATTTCTTTTTTTATTCTTCTTACTCTTCTTATTCCTCTTATTCTTCTTATTCAACATATTCTTCTTATTCTTCTTTTTATTTTATTTTTCTTATTCTATATATATATTTTTATTCAACTTATTTATCTTATTCTTCTTATTCTTCTTATTCTTCTTATTCTTCTTATTCTTCTTATTCTTCTTTTTCTTCTTATTCTTCTTTTTCTTCTTATTCTTCTTATTCTTCTTATTCTTCTTATTCTTCTTATTCTTCTTATTCTTCTTATTCTTCTTATTCTTCTTATTCTTTTTATTATTCTTATTCTTCTTATTCTTTTTAATCTTTTTATTCTTTTATTCTTATTATTCATTTTAATCTTCTTATTCTTCTTATACTTCTTAATCTTTTTATTTTTCTTATTCTTCTAATTTATCTTATTCTTGTTTTACTTGTTATTCTTATTATTCTTCTTATTCTACTTATTCTTATTCTTATTATTCTTCTTATTCTATTTATTCTTATTATTTTTATTCTTCTTATTCTTGTTATTCTTCTTATTCTTATTATTTTATTTATTCTTCTTGTTCTTCTTAATTTTTTTCTCTTTTTATTCTACTTATTCTTCTTTTTCTATTTATCTTCATATTCATTTTATTAGCTTTATTCATTTTATTCTAATTATTCTTTTTATTCTACTTATTCTTCTTATTCTTCTTACTTTTTTTATTCTTTTTATTTTACTTATTCTTCTTATTCTTATTTTTCATCTTATTCTTATAATTCTTTATAATCTACTTTTTTTCTTTTTCTTCTTATTCTTCTTATTATTTAGTTTATTGTTATTCTATTTAATTTTATTCTACTTATTATTCTTCTTATTCTTATATTTCTTCTTATTCTTCTTATTCTTCTTATTGTTCTTTTTCTTCTTATTCTTCTTTTTCTTTTTATTCATCTTATTCTTCTTATTCATTTTATTGTTCATATTATTTTTATTTATGATATTATTTTTATTCTTCTTATTCTTTTTATTTTTTTTATTCTTCTTATTCTTCATATTCTTTTTATTTTTCTTATTCTTTTTATTTTTCATATTCTTCCTATTCTTCTTATTCTTCTTATTATTCTTATTGTTCTTTTTCTTCTTTTTCATCTAATTTTTTTATTATTCTTATTATTATTATTCTTATTATTATTATTATTCTACAATTTCTTTTTATTCTTCTTGTACTACTTACACTTATTAGACTTCTTTCTCTTCTTAATTATCTTATTCTTCTATTTTTCTTATTCATTTTATTCTTCTTATTTTTTTTATTCTTTTTATTCATCTAATTCTTCTTATTCTTTTAGTATTATTCTTCTTATAATTCTTCTTAATCTTTTTATTCATTTAATTGATCTTATTCTTCTTAATCTTCTTAATTTTCTTTTTTTTTATTCTTAATATTCTTATTAATCTTAGTATTCTATTTATTTTTCTTATTCTTATTATGCTTCTCTTTATTTTTATTCTTCGTATTGTTATATTCTTCGTATTCTCTATTTTTATTGTTATTCTTTTTATTCATTTTATTCTTCTTATTCTTTATTTTTTTTCTTTTCATCTTAATATTTTTATTTTTCTTATTCTTCATTTTCTTCTAATTCTTCTTATTATTCTTATTCTTCCTATTATTCTTATTATTCTTATTCTTCTTATTCTTCTTATTCTTCTTCTTATTCTTATTTTTTTTATTCTTTTTATCTACTTATAATTTTTATTCTTTTTTTTCATATACTTTTTTTCTTCTTATTCATTTATTCTAATTATTCTTCATATTCTACTTATTCTTCTTATTCTTCTTAATTTTCTTATTCTTTTTATTTTACTTATTCTTCTTATTCTTATTTTTCATCTTATTCTTCTATTTCTACTTTTCTTCTTATTCTTCATATTATTTTGTTTATTGTTATTCTATTTATTCTTATTATTCTTCTTATTTTTCTTATTTTTCTTATTTTTTTTATTTTTCTTATTTTTCTTATTTTTCTTATTATTCTTATTCTTATATTTCTTCTATTTCTTCTTATTCTTATTATTCTTTTTTTATTCTTATATTTTTATTCTTATTATTTATCTTAATATTCTTATTCTTCTTATTCTTATTATTCTTCTTACTCTTCTTATCCTTTTTATTCTCCTTATTCTTTTTATTCTTCTTATTCTTTTTATTCTCCTTATTTTTTTTATTCTCCTTATTCTTCTTATTATCCTAAATCCCCTTATTTTATTATTCTTCTTATTCTTATTTTTCTTCTAATATTCTTATTCTTAATATTCTTCTTATTATTTTTATTTGTCATATCTACTTTTTCTTCTTATTCTTATTTTAATTATTATTCTTCTAATTTGTCTTATTATTTATATTTCTCTTATTATTTATATTTGTCTTATTATAATAAATCTCTGATTTTTTTCTTTTTCTTCTTATTCTTTGTATTCTTTTTTTCTTATTATTATTTTTTTTCTACTTATTCTTCATATTCTTCTTATTCTTCATATTCTTCTTATTCTTGAAATTATACTTATCCTTCTTATTTACCTTATTCATTTTATTCTTCTTATTCTTCTTATTCTTTTTATACTTTTATTACTTCTTATTCTTCGTATTCTTCATATTATTCTCATTCTTCTTCTTCTACTTTTCTTTTTAATCTTTTTATTCTTCTTATTCTTCATATTATTATTTTCTTCTTATTCTTTTTAATCTTCTTATTTTTTCTTTTTTTTTATTCTTCTTATTCTATTTATTCTACTTATTCTTTTATTCTTTTATTCTTATTATTCTTTTTATTCTTTTTATTCTTTTTATTCTTTTTATTCTTTTTATTCTTTTTATTCTTTTTATTCTTTTTATTCTTTTTATTCTTTTTATTCTTTTTATTATTTTTATTATTTTTATTATTTTTATTATTTTTATTATTTTTATTATTTTTATTATTTTTATTATTTTTTATTTTTTTTATTCTTTATATTCTTCTTATTCTTCTAATTCTTCTAATTTTTCATATTATTCTTATTATTCTTATTCTTTGATTTTTTTTTATTCCTATTCTTATTATTCTATATTTTATTCTTTTTCTTTTTTTCTTCTTATTTTACTTACACTTCTTAATCTTCTCATTCTTCTAATTTTTATTCATTTTATTCTTCATATTATTTTTCTTCTTCTTATTCTTTTTATTCTTCTTTTTCTTTTATTCTATTTTTTCTTCTTAATCTTGTTATTTTTCTTATTCTTTTTATTTATCCTATTTTTATTATTCTTATTATTCTTCAATTTCTTCTTAATTTTTTTATTATTTATATTCTCATTAATTATCTTAAACCTCTAATTATACTTATTCTACCTATTCTTCTTCTTTTTATTATTATTATTATTATACATTTTCTTATTATTATTCATATTCTTCCTATTTTTCTTATACTTCTTATTCTTTTTATTCTACTTATTCGTCTTATTTTCTTTACACTTCTTTTTCTTCTTATTCTTCTTAATCTTATAATTTTATTATTCTTCTTATTCTACTTATTTTACTTATGCTTCATATTCTTTTACTTTTTCTTATTCTTCTTATACATTTTATTTTTCATATTCTTATTATTCTTATTATTCTTCTATTTCTTATTATAATTTGCAATCTAGTTATTTTTATTATTTTTCTAATTCTTCTTTTCTTATTATTTTTATTAATCTTTTTATTTTATTTATTCTTATTAATCTTCTTATTATACTTATGCTTCATATTCTTTTACTTTTTCTTATTCTTCTTATACATTTTATTTTTCATATTCTTATTATTCTTATTATTCTTCTATTTCTTATTATAATTTGCAATCTAGTTATTTTTATTATTTTTCTAATTCTTCTTTTCTTATTATTTTTATTAATCTTTTTATTTTATTTATTCTTATTAATCTTCTTATTATTTTTATTCTTATTATTCTTATTCTTATTATTCTTATTCTTCTTTTTATTCTTATTCTTTTTATTCTTCTTATTCTTCATTTAATTCTTACTCTTCTTATTCTTTTTAATATTCTTATTCATCTTATTCTTCTAATTCTTCTTATTCTTCATAGTTTTTTATTCTTATTATTCTTTTTATTATTTTTATTTTACTTATTCTTTTTATTCTTCTTATTCTTCTTATTCTTCTTATTCTCCTTATTCATCTTATTCTTCTTATTCTTTTTATATTTTTATTCTTATTATTCATCTTATTCTTCTTATTCATGTTACTTTTCTTAATCTTTTTACTTATTTTATTCTTTTTTATTCCTCTTATTCATCTTATTCTTCTTATTCTACTTATTCTTATTATATATTTTTTATTATTCATATAATTCTTTTTATTCTTCTTACTTTTCTTATTTTTTTATCTCTTCTTATTCTTTTTACTCTTCTTGTTCTTTTTATACTTAATTTTTTATTCTTCTTATTCTTTTTTATTTTTCTTTTTCTTCTTTTTCTTCTTTTTCTTTTTATTATTATTATTTTTTATATTATTCTTATTTTTTTATTATTCTTACTATTCTTACTCTTCTTATAGTTTTTACTCTTCTTATTCTTCTTATTTTTTTATTCTTCTAATTCTTCTTATTCATTTTTTTTCTTTTCATTCTAATTATTTTTCGTATTCTTCTTATTCTTTTGATATTTCTTATTCTTTGTATTCTTGTTATTCTTCCTATTTTTATTTTTCTTCTTATTATTCTTATTCTTTTTATTTTTCACATTCATTATATTCTTCTTATTCTTTTTATCCTTTTTATTCTTCTTACTATTCTTACTCTTCTTATTGTTCTTACTCTTCTTATTCATCTTATTCCTATTAATCTTCTTATTCTTCTTATTCTACTTTCTCTTTTTATATTTCATATTCTTCTTACTTTTCTTGCACTTCTTATTATTCTTACTCTTCTTATTCTTTTTATTTCTTTTAATCTTCTTATTCTTCTTAATCTTCATATTCTTCTTATTTTTCTTATTCTTCTAATTTTATTTTTATTCTTATTACTATTATTCTTCCTATTATTTTTATTCTTCTTATTCTTCTTTTTTTTCTTATTCTATTTTTTTTCTTATTCTTCTATTTAATCTTATTATTCTATTTCTACTCATTATTCTTATTTTTCTTATTGCTATTATTCTTCATATTCTTATAATTTTTTTTATTCATGTTATTATTCTTATCCTTCTTATTCTTCTTATAATTTTATTCTTATTATTTATCTTTTTTATTATTTTTATTCATCTTACTCTACTTATTGTTTTTATTCTTCATATACTTATTATTCTGATATTTCTTCTTATTCTTCTTATTTTTATAATTCTTTTTATTCTTATTATGCTTATTATTATTATTATTATTATTATTATTATTCTTCTTCTTCTTCTTCTTCTTCTTATTCTTCTTATTCTTCTTATTTTTCTTAATCTTATTTTTAATGTTATTCTTCTTATTCTTCTTATTCTACTAAATCTTCGTATTCTTCTTTTTCTGTTTATTTTTTTTTATTCTTCTTATTATACGTATTCTTCTTATCTTATTCTTTTTATTCTTCTAAGTTTACTTATTCTTCTTATTAGTCTAATTTTTCTTATTCTTCTTTTTTCTTCTTATTCTTATTCTTATTTTAATTCAACTTATTCTTCTATTACTTCTTATTCTTAAAGATATTTTTTTTCTTCTTATTCTTCTTATTTATTTTAATCTTTTTATTACTCTTATTCTTCTTATTCTTCATAATCTTTTTATTCTTCTTATTCTTCTTAATTTTTTGATTCTTTTTAATCTTTTTAATCGTTTTATTCTTATTATTCTTCTTATACTTTTTATTCTTCTTATTCTTCTTATTCTTATTATTCTTCTTATTTTTCTTATTCTTATTATTCTACTTATTCTTCCATTTTTTTTTATTTTAATTATTATTCTTCTAATTCTTCTTTATCTTCTTATTCTTCTTATTCTTCTTTTTCTTCTTTTTCTTTTTATTCTTCTTATTATAATTATTCATCTAATTCTTTTTTTTATTTTCTTTTTTCTTTATATTATTCTTATTCGCTTTAGTCTTTTTATTCTTCTTATTCTTTTACCTTCTTATTCTTCATATATTTTTTATTCTTATTATTCATCGTATTCTTCTTATATTTTTTATTCTTATTATTAATCGTATTCTTCTTATTATTCTTATTATTCTTCTTTTTCTTATTATTTTTATTCTTCTTCTTATCCTTATTACACATCTTACTTTTTTTACTTATATTATTCTTGTTATTCTTCTTATATTTTTTTATTCTTTTATTCTTTTTATTCTTTTTATTTTTTTATTCTTCTTATTATTTTTATTATTTTAATTATTCTTATTCTTTTATTCTTATTTTTATTTTAATTGTTATTAATCTTTTTAATCTTCTTATTCTTTAAATTAATCTTATTGTTCTTTTTCTTGTTTTTTTATTCATAATACTCTGATTATTCATCTTATTCCTCTTATTCTTTTTATATTTCATGTTATTCTTCATCTTCTTATTTTTCTTTTTCTTCTTTTTCTTCTTTTTCTTCGTATTTTCATTATTATTCTTATTCTTTACTTTCTTTTTATTCTTCTTATTTTATTTATTTTTCGTATTCTTTTTATTATTTTTCTTCTTTTTATTCTTCTAATTTTTCTTATTCTTCTTATTTATATTTTAAATTTTATTTTTCTTATTCTTATTTTATACTTTTTATAATTCTTTTGATTCTTATTATTCTTATTCTTATTTTAATTTTTATTCTTCTTATTCAACTAAATCTTTGATATCATCTTTTTCTTCTTTTATTTTGTATTCTTCTTATTCTTATTTTTTCATTTTATTCTTCTTATTCTTCATATTCTTCTTATTCTACTTATTCTACTTATTCTTCGTATTCTTATTATTCTTCTTATTATTATTCTTATTCTTAGTCTTATTATTCTTCTTATTTTTCTTATTCTTCTTATTCTTCTTATTCTTCTTATTCTTCATATTCTTCTTATTCTTCTTATTCTTCTTATTCTTCTTATTCTTCTATTTCTTCTTATTCTTCTTATTCTTCTTATTCTTCATATTCTATTTATTCTTCTTATTCTTCTTATTTTTCTTATCCTTCTACTTCTTATTCTACTTTATCTTTTTAATTTTCTTATCCTTCTTATTCTTATTATTATTCTTATTCTTCTTATCCTTCTACTTCTTCTTATTCTACTTAATCTTTTTAATTTGTTTATTCTTCTTTTTCTTCTTTTTCTTCCTTTTCTTTTTATTCTTCTTATTCTTCTTTTTCTTTGTATTCTTTTTACTCTTCTTTTTCTTTTTTTTCTTCTTATTCTTATTATTCTACTTATTCTTCTTATTATTTTCATTATTATTATTATTATTTTTATTCTTTTTATTCTTCTTATTCTTCTTATTTTTCTTATTCTTCTTTTTATTCTTATTCATCTTATTCTTCTTTTTTTTATTTTTCTTCTTTTCTTCTTTTTCTTCTTATTATTTTTATTCTTCTTATTCTTCTTATTTTTATTATTCTTCTTATTCTTCTTATTCGTCTTATTCTTCTTATTCTTCTTTTTCTTATTATTATTATTATTCTTTTTATTCTTCTTATTTTTCTTATTCTTCTTATTCTTCTTATTCTTCTTATTCTTCATATTCTTCATATTCTTCTTATTCTTCTTATTCTTCATATTCTTCATATTCTTCTTATTCTTCTTATTCTTCATATTCTTCTTATTCTTCTTATTCTTCTTATTCTTCATATTCTTCTTATTCTTCTTATTCTTTTTATTCTTCTTATTCTTCTTATTCTTCTTATTTATCATATTTTTCTTATTCTTCGTATTAACTTATTCTTCTTATTTTTATTATTCTACTTTTTATTCTTATTCTTCTTACATATTTTACTCTACTTACTCTTTTTGTTCTTCTTATTCTTTTTATTCTTCTTATTCTTTTTATTCTTCTTATTCTTCTTATTCTTGTTATTCTTTTTATTCTTTTTATTCTTTTTATTCTTTTTTTTTCTTATTCTTTTTAATCTTTCTATTCTTCTTATTCTTTAAAATTTTTTTTTGATCTTTTTCTCTAATTCTTTTATTTCTTCTTTTTTAAAAAAAAGTTTATTTTATTATTTTAGCCTTCTCTTTAGGCGGAGGAACACCATTGGACCAATCTAAAACTACACTTAACCCATTTAAAAACTTTTATTTTCTAGTAATAAAGATAGATGAAAAATAAAATAATAGGCTTTGATTATCCATTAATATCACTTTTCTATTTCTTTGAAAATTAAACAAAGCATTTCTCATATTTTAGATTCTTCTTTTTATTCTTTTTTTAAAGGTTATTTTATTAATATCACCCTCTCTTTTGGCGGAGGAGTACCATTTTTACAAGCTACGTCTACCCGTAACCCTTTTACACCCGTTATATGCTTAAACTAAACTTTAGTATCTTAATTTTAAATTAAAATCTTTTTTAGGTCAAAATATAAATGAAGCTGAAATGTCTTTCTTAAAAATTTAGGATATTTTTCTGGAACGGCGTGTGCCTTATTGCCCTTTTGCTGTGCTTTTATTTCTCTTCTGTCTTGAGCTGCCCACGTTATCCAGCTTTGAGGGCCCTTGTCCTATCCTCTTTGTGCTTCCTTGCTCCTGATTTTCGCATTGGACCAAACTGTTTCGGTCGTGTTTTCCGCTTTCTTCATCTCCTTCGGCTTCTTGTGTGCTTGATGATTCCTTTCCTAGCTACTTGAACTGCAGTAAACTGACTCCCTGACTAGAGTATAGCCCCCAAGCACTTACAGCCTAGACTGTAAGTGACTGACCCCCCGACTCACCTTACTCTTTCAGCTCACGATTCTAACCAACTGCCCGACTTTAATAGACTTCTCGTGCTCTCCCCGTCCAACATACCATTTCTAACCTTTTGTCCAGCATATCATGACCAACAATAACATACCGACTCTTACAGACTATACTACTCTCCCTGTACTTACTGACTCTTACAGACTTCCCATACTCATGTACATAGTAGCGGCCCCCCGAGAGCAACCTACTCTTGTACATTAGTCTAGCTTTAACTATGTACTTCAATAAGTTGGCGGCTAACAAAATATGAAACAAAACAAAAACTTCTAATAAATATATCATTATTATCATTATTAACCTTTAAACATCCTTCAGGACCAGGATGATTATTATTCATCTGCATACAATTTTAAAAATGTAATCAAATAAGAGATCTTGCATTCGTTATGGTTCTGTCCATTTTCATCTTCCACCTAAAATTACTTCTCAAGCAAGCATAACAAGCAAGCCTATGTGATTTACAAACCTTTATTCTCTTTTTACCCTCCCTCAGGACTAAGAGGTCTTGTTCTGCAGCTTGATCCTTCTTGTGTTTTAATGGGTCTAAAAATTAATAGCCCTTTCTTATTATTATTATTATTATTATTTTAATTAGTATTAATTTTGTTTTTTTTTTTGAGTCCTAATATATGGGAAGCCTATTTTATCTAATTCTATTAAGCCTTTGAACCTTTCAGGTATACTATCTCCCTCAAATTCTTGAAGGCCAATTCTCATTCCTTCTCCGGCTAGTTTATCCGCCAAAGCATTAGCCTTTCTATAAATGTGCTTTATTTCACCTTTTAATTCTTTTAAAACTTTTTTAATATCATCAATGTCTTCTTCGTGTTCCCATAAATATGTCTTATTTTGAATTAGTTGTACTAATAATTCCGAGTCAACTTGTGCTTGTATATATAGATAATTATTTTCTTTACAAATTTGTAGGCCCTTTTGCAGAGCCAAAATCTCTGCATGAAGCACCGAGGAAACTATATTTCTTGATGAAAAAGCTTTCAGTACTTGACCGTCCTCGTTTCTTATGGCTCCTCCTCCATCTGCCTCGCCCATTTCCCTCTTAAAACTACCATCTATATTTAGCACTAGACCTCCCTGTATTGGTTTATTCCAACTGACTATCTTAATAATAGGAGCTTTCCTTGCTGCTATATTTAAGTTCCATACATTCCTTTTATCTTTATCTATTTCCGTATTTCTCAGTTTAATCGGGTTGCAGACAGAAATAAACGCAATTTCTTTTTTGATCTCTTCTAAAATAGCCATAACGTTCATTTTAACTTTATCAAATCTACTTTTGTTCCTCACTTTCCATATGCACTAGACAGCTATGTGCAGGATATAATTCCTTAACCATTTTAAAATTTCATTCTTTGTTTGCTTTTTTGACCAGAGTTCCAATCTATTTCTAAAACTCTCTGTTCTTTTTCCAATTTCTGCTTTAGTTTCTAATATGTTCCATACTTTTTTTTGCAATCTTGCCCTTAGAAAACAGATGATCCACGTTTTCTATCTCTTGATAGCAACATTCACATCTAGATGCTAATTTTATACCTTTTCTCTGAATGTTTTCATCTACTGGGATGATGTTAGATAATAATTTCCACATATACACATTTATTTTTTGAGGCAAATCCTTTATCCAGCATCCCTTTGAAAGAAGCGGTCTTCTGCTTCTAACTAACTCTTTGACACTTTTTAGAGAGAAATTACCTTGCGGGTTTAATGTCCATTTCCACCCACTTTTAGTTGAAATAGTGTCTTTCTATTATTTTATGATATTTTCGCATCAATTTCCAACTTCTGGAAGCTTTCTTTGGATATTTAAATTCTTTATTAGTTAAACCATATTTAGCCTTTATGTATGATGCCCAGAGACTTTCATTTTCCTTTAGCCTGCACCAATTTTTACATGCCCAAGCTTTGGCTATATCATTTAAGCTGGTGAATCCTAATCCTGCTTCCTCTTTTGGATAGCATAGGTCTCTCCATCTTTTCCAATGCAACTTGTTTTCACCATCTTTTTTCCCCCATAAAAAGTTAGCCATTTCTATTTCTTTTTTTTTAACAATACTTTTTGGTGGCTGTGTGGTCATTAAGGTATGAGCTAATGATCCCGGTAGCACATGGGTTATTAGAGTTATTCTTCCTGGCATGTTTAAGAGGTCCTCTTTCCATCCGGCAATCTTTTGTCTTATCTTATCTAGTAAGAAGGACAAATAATTTTCCTTTAATCTTCCTTCATAAATCGGGCACCCTAGGTACAATATGGCTCCTTTGCACTGTGCAAAGCCAGTAATTCTTTTAACCCTTTGCTCTGTAGTCTCTGATGCTTTGTTCGCTAACATAAATTGACATTAATTCTTATTTAACATTTGACCTAATTCTTCCTCCATTAATTGCAATAAACTCATTAGATTCTGCATCGACTTACTACTGGCATTCATAAATATAATTAAATCATCCGCATATGCCAAGCAGCATACTAACGGGGTATTTCTAGGCTGTTTATATGGTAGTATACTTCCATTTTCAACATGCTCCTTTAAGTTTTTTATAAATAGTTCTAAATATATATTGAATAGAGAAGGAGATAACGGATCCCCTTGTCTGAGCCCTCTAGTGGGTTTGAACTCTTCTCCTGATTGCCCGTTTATGAGGATTTTAACCCATGCACTAAATATACATCAGTACATGATGTCTATCCAAAACTCTTAAAACCCCATTTATCTCATGAGGTAACATAATATGTCCCATTCAACGCTGTCAAACGCTTTTGATAGGTCGAGCTTCATGATGACATTATGGCCTCTCGCCTTAGCTCCTATATCTCTTATCATTTCTAATGCAAGATTAATATTTTCCATCATCAATCTATTTTTAATAAAACCTGCTTGTTCTGGTGAAATAATTTCTGGGAGTATCCTGCTTAGTCTATTCTGGAGGATTTTTGCTAATATTTTGTAAATAGAGTTACATATGCTAATAGGTCTGTAATCTTCTGCTTGTTGCGGGCTGGCCTTCTTGGGAATCAATACTATGTGGGAGCTTGCCCATGTTTTTGGAATTTCCGCGCCTACAAAAATCCAGGTAATGGCTGCTACCACTTCTTTTTTGATTATGGGCCAGCATTTTTGGAAGAACCCATTGTTCCAACCATCAGGTCTGGCAGAACTGTCCTTATTGGCATTAAATACTACTTCCTTCACTTCTTCCGTTGGCATTTCTGCTAGCATTTTATTATCCGCTTCTTATTCTTCTTTTTATTCTTATTCTTCTTATTCTTCTTATTCTTTTTATTTTTTTTTCTTTGAATTTTCTTATTCTTTTTATTCATTTTATTATTATTATTAATCTTATTCTTTTTGTCCTTCATTTTCTACTTATTCATCTTATTCGTTAAATATTCTTATTATTTTTATTCTTTTTATACTTTTTATTCTTCTTATTCCTCTTATTCTTCATATTCTTTTTAATCTTATTATTTTTATTATACTTGTTATACTACTTATTTTTCTTATGATTCTTATTATTTGAATTCTTCTTATTTTTCTTATCCATCTTATTTTTTTTAATCTTCTTATTCTTCTTATTCTTAGTATTCTTCTTATTCTAATTTTTCTTCTTAACTTATTTATTTTTATTATTCATCTAATTCTTCTTTTATTATTATTTTTATTAATCTTTTTAATCTTCTTATTCTTCTTATTCTTTATATTCTTCTTGTTCTTCTTATTATTTTTATTCTTCTTTTTTTCTTATTATACTTATTATTATTATTATTCTTACTCTTTTTATTCTTATTACTCTTCTTATTCTTCTTACTTTTATTTTTATTTTATTATTCTTATTATTCTTATTCTTCTTATTCTTCTAATTCTTCTTATTCTTCTAATTCTTTTTATTCTTCTTATTCTTCTTATTCTTCTTATTTTTTTTATTCTTCTTATTCATCTTATTCTTTTTATTCTTCTTATTACTCATCTTATCCTTCTTATTCATGTTACTTTTCTTACTCTTTTTACTCTTATAATTCTTCTTATTAATCTTATTCTTCGTATACTTATTATATTTTTATTATTATTATTCATCTTATTCTTCTTACTTTTCTTATATTTTTACTCTTCTTATTTTTTTTACTCTTCAAATTCTTCTTATTCTTCTTATTCTTCTTATTCTTTTTATTCTTCTTATTTTTCTTAATCTTATTATTCTTCTACCTCTTCTTATTCTTCCTACTCTTCTTATTCTTCTTTTTCCTATTATTCTTCTTATCCACCTTATTCTTCTTTTTCTTCTTTTTCTTTTTATTCTTCTTATTCTTCTTATTCTTCGTATTATTTTTATTTTTCTTATTTTTTTTATTCTTTTCTTTCTTATTATTCTTCTATTACTTCTTTATCTTCTTATTCATCTTATTCTTCTTATTCTTCTTATTCTTCTTATTCTTCTTATTCTTCTTATTCTTCTTATTCTTCTTATTCTTCTTTTTCTTCTTATTCTTCTTATTCTTCTTTTTCTTCTTATTCTTCTTATTCTTCTTTTTCTTCTTATTCTTCTTATTATTTTTATTCTGCTTATTATTCTTATTCTTCTTATTCTTATTATTCATCATATTCTTCTTATTATTCTTTTTTTTCTTACTCTTCTTATTTTTTTAATTCTTCTTATTCTTTTTATTCTTCTTATTCTTCTTATTATTCTTATTTTTTTTAATTTTTTATTCTTCTTATTCTTATTTTAATTTTTAATATTCTTATTCTTCATATACTTCTTATACTAATATATCTTCATATTCTTTAATTTTTTCTTATTCTTTGTATTTTTCTTATTCTTCTAATTCTTATTAATCTTTTAATTCTAATTATTCTTCTTATTTTTATTATTCTTCTTATTTTTCTATTTCTTTTTATTTTTCTTATTCTTCTTATCTTTTTAATCTTCTTATTCTTCTTATGTTTTCAATCTTCTTATTCTTCTTTTCTTCTTAATCTTTTTATTCTTCTTATTCTTCATATTACTCTTATTCTTATTTTTCTTCTTATTCATCTTATTTTACGTATTCTTCTTATTCTTTTTATTCTTTTTATTCTTTTTATTTTTTTATTCGTTTTATTCTTTTTATTCTTTTTTCTTTTTATTCTTTTTATTCTTTTTATTCTTTTTATTATTTTTATTCTTTTTATTCTTTTTATTCTTTTTATTTTTTTATTCGTTTTATTCTTTTTATTCTTTTTTCTTTTTATTCTTTTTATTCTTTTTATTCTTTTTATTCTTTTTATTATTTTTATTCTTTTTATTCTTTTTATTATTTTTATCCTTCTTACTCTTCTTAATCTTCTTATTTTTCTTATTCTTCTTATTCATCTTATTCTCTTTATTCTTCTTATTCTTTATATTCTACTTTTTCTTCTTATTCTTATTATTCTTCTTATTCTTCTAACACTTCTTATTCTTCTAACACTTCTTATTCTTCTTACTCTTTTTATTCTTCTTATTCTTTTTATTTTTCTTATTCTTTTTATTCTTCTTAATCTTTTTATTCATTTATTCTTATTAATCTTCTTAATCTTCTCTTTTTTAAAAAAATTTTTTTATTAATTAAAAGCCCTCTCTTTTGGCGATGAAATACCATTTTTACAATCTAGTGCTACACTTATCCCTTTTACACCCTTTATAAATAACAGAAAATTAAATAAAACAAAACTCAATTTACTTGAAGTTTACCTTCTAATTCTAGCTCTAAATGAACCTTTCCACTATACTTTTATGCTTAATCTGCTTTACTTGAAGTGTGTCTTGCTCTGTTTCATATATTTTTCTACCCCTTATGCTTTTATTCTTGCCTCCTTTCCCATCTGCTGATGCTTATTTACTAGCAGCCTATCTTTAGTTAAACTTTATTGCACCATCTTTACTATTTTTTTTCAGTTTCAGCTTATCTTCCTTTGCCTTGTGTTGTTATTGACCACTGCAGCCCCAACAGCACAGCCCTTCCTCACTCCCAAGAGATTGCAAAGTGTTTGATACATAAGGCAAACTTCCTCTAGATGAAATGCTTTTAACAATTTGGCAGCCTCTTTGTTTTTTTATTCAGTTTCAGCCTATCCTCCTCTACGTGTATTGTTACTGCATTTGACCATTGCAGTCTCTGCCCTTCAAACATAAAAGCCTAGGACATAGTAGGAAACAATAGATATCAATATATATATATATTGCCTCCTGACCAACACACATCCCTTCCTCACGGCCAAGAAACCTTGCAGACTATTTGCTGCTAATATGCTTTTGCTTACCCCAGCTGTGCATGCTATAACTTTTAGCAGTAAGTAATAAATGATTAATTATAGAGCTCTTCCTCTACTTACCCCAACAGCACATCCCTTCCTCACGGCCAACAACAAATAATAAGAGATACAATTTATTTAAAACCCATTATCTATAAGGCAGTAATAGTTAGCAGTAAATCTCTGCCCATATTTTTCTTTTCCTGCCATCTGCCATTTTTCATATATTTCCATCTTAGCCCGTACTCACATTTCTAAAAAAACCAAAACTAAGCATGATATAATTTAATGATTTCCCCACATGATCAAGGAGATCAAGAATATTTATCCAACTAATGTCTTAGAATTCTAATATTTATGTATTCTAATTTGTATAATGTAATTATTCCTTGATATTTCTCTGGTAAATTAACCCCATCAAACTCTTGAAGACCCTTCCTCATGTCTTCCTCTGCTAGTTTGTCTACAAAAGCATCTGATTCCCTAAATGTATGCATTACTTCTCCATTTAGCTCAGTTAAAAGACTCTTATTTGAATCTATTTGCTCATCGTACTGCAACATCTCTATCTTATTTGTAGATAAATTCACCATTAGACTAGAATCCACTTATGCTCGAATATTCATAAAATAGTATTCTTTACATAATTTAAGGCCCTTGAGTAAGGCTAAGATTTCTGCATGCAAAGTCGAAGATGATTTTTTCCTCATTGTAAAAGCTTTTAATACGTTACCTTGCTCATTTCTTATCACCCCTCCTTCCTCTGCCATTCCCATGTCCATGTTAAAGCTACCATCTTTGTTTACGACAATCCTTACCCCTGGAGGTTTCTTCCAACAAACCATTCTTACATCATGTATTTTTTCTTTAGTTGCATGTAATCCCCAAATATTTCTTTTTTCATCTTCCATTTCAATGCTTCTGAGTTTTAATGGGAACCCTGCTGATATCAATGAACATTCTTTTTTAACTTCTTCTATTATATGCTTAGCATTCATTTTAATATTCTCAAACCTACTTCTATTCCTGGCTTTCCATAGACTCTAGACTGTGATATGCGAAATGTAATCTCTTAACCAGTTGCATATTTTATTCATAGTATGTCTTATCCTCCATCTCATTAATCTATCCTTGAGATCTTCTAACTTATTAATTATTAGCCCATCCTTTCCTAGATATTCCCAGATTTCCACCGCTATTTTCTTTGTTGAAGTTAAATGATTTGTGCTTTCTATGTTAGTATAATAGCATTCACACCTGGAAGCTAATCTAACTCCTTTCCTTTGAATATTCGAGTCCACTTGAATAGAATTTGATAAAAGCTTCCACATAAATACATAAAATTTTTTGTGGGATCTCTTTCACCGAAGCTCCCTTAAAAACTTCTTGGCTAATTTTTTCTTTTCTTACTAAAATCTTTGCACATTTACGTGTGAACCTTCCCTTAGGATTTAAAGTCCATCTCCATTCATTATTAATTAGGCATGCGTTACTTTCCACTACATTTTTTTGTTTAAGCATCATATTCCAACTTTTAGATGCTTTTTTAGCATTCTTGAATGCTTTATTTCCTAAACCATATCTAGTCTTCATGTATCTAGCCCTTATAGGTTATCATTCTCCATGAGCCTACACCAGTTCTTACATGCCCAAGTTTTGGCCATATCATTTAGTTTGTTCAGACTTAGACCAGCCTCCTCCTTTAAACAACATATATCTTCCCATTTTTTCCAATGTTGCTTGTTTTTTCCTGATTTATTTATCTCATAAAAAGTTAGCCATCTTTTTTTCTAAGTTGTTCAAAACCTTCTTCGAAGGCTTAAGGTCATTAAAATATGTGCAATAGATCCTTGTAAAACATGTTAGATCAATGTGATTCGACCCGCCATACTTAACATGTTCTCCTTCCATCCCACAATTTTACCTCTTAACTTGTTTATTAAAAAAATTAGATATTCTTCCTTCAGTCTTCCTTCATATATAAGACAACACAAATACATTAACACTCCTTTACTATGTTCAAAACATGTAATTCTTTTAATTCTTTGGACTGTCCTTTCAGGTGCTTTCCTCGAAACCACAAATTGACATTTATTTTTATTAAGATGTTGTCCTATTTCTTCCTCTACTATATCAAATAGATTCATCATGTTCTTCAGTGATGTGCTCCTAGTATTTTTGAAAATAATTAAATCATCTGCATATGCTAAGCAACTTACATTTGGAGTTTTTCTAGGTTGTTTAAAGCTAATAATCTTACCCTCCATTTTTTTCTTTTAGATTTATTATTAGCAATTATATATATATATATATATATATATATATATATATATATATATTATAATACATGGGATAAAAGATCCCCCTATCTAAGTCCTCTGACTGGCTTAAATTCTCTGACTTCTTTCCCATTAATTAAAATTTTAACCCTTGCACTCGAGATGCATCTATACATTAGATCTATCTAGAATTCCGAGAATCCCATTTTCCTCATTGTACAGCATAAAATGTCTCATTCGACTTTGTCAAATGCTTTAGACAAATCTAACTTCATAATCACATTATGACCCCTAACTTAAACCCCTAATTCCTTCATCAATTCTATGGTTAAATTAATATTCTGCATCATTAATCTATTTTTAACAGATCATGCTTGTTCATGCAGATATGGTGGAGGGAACTACCCTATTTTGCCTATTCTGAAGGACTTTTGCAAGAATTTTATACACCGAGTTACATAGACTTATGGGTCTATAGTCCTCACTTTTTTGCGGGTTATCCTTCTTGAGAATTAATACAAAAAATGAGCTGGCACATGCTTTTGTGATTTCTACTCCTGCAAAAACCCAGGTGATTGTGACTGTCAAGTCTTTTTTTATTATATTCCAGGTTTGTTGATATAACCCATTATTCCATCCATTTGGTCCCGCAGCAATGTCTTTATTTCCACTAAAGACTACAACTTTTATCTCTTCTTCACTCGGACACTCTTCCAAGATTTTGTTTTCTTCTTCTGTTACTCTTTTGCCTATTTACCGAATTAATGAGTTATTCCTTTGTTGACTGTAGCCACAAAGATGACTCTTAAAGTAATCCTCCAAGACTTTTTAAATCTCTCCCTCCTCATCTAACCACTTACCAGTATCATTTTTGATGCCTTTTATTTCTTTTCTTTGATTTTTAAATTTTTCAACTGTATTAAAAAACTTAGTATTTCTATCCCCTTCCTTGAGCTATTTTAATTTGGCCATTTTCTTCCAAAAAATTTCTTTCATATGTAGCATTAATTTCAATTCTACATTTGGTTTATTTAAATTAACTCTAGAGAGTCCATCCTGATTATTCTCATGCTCTATTTCTAATCTGCTGACTTTTGATTTAGCTTCCTGAATATTCTTGTTTATATTCCCAAATCTCTCTCTATTCCACCTACGTAATTCTGGTTTCAACTTACGTAATTTTATAGCTAGGACCTGCATGGGATTCCCAATTGTTGTCGCTTTCCATGAGTCTCCTACTATTTCATCAAAATCTTTATGCAAACCCCACATGTTCTGATATTTAAAAACTTTATTGTTTCTCTCTCTAACTTTGAATTTTAGAAGAAGGGGGTTATGATTTGAGCATGTTTTGCTTAAGTGTTTCACACTCACCCCTCCACGGTAATCCACCCATTCAATATTATAAAGAATGCGGTCAAGTCTAGACCAGATTATTCCTCTATTTTTCCAGTTATTACACCATGTGAAGTTAGGACCCAAATACTCAGCATCCATAAGGTTCGTATTATTAACTGCCCCATTAAATTGGGCTATAGCTAATAGATTAGGCAACTTTCCTCCTTTTTTTTCTTTAACATTTCTAACCACGTTAAAATCCCCTCTTATGATCCATGGAGTATTCCTATCTGCTATCTCTTTGATTTCACCCCACAGTTCCTTCCTTTTTTCTTTCGAGTTGCTGGCATATACCACCGATATAATTGGATTTGAGTTTTTTCTTAGCTTAAAATTATTAATCTGTTATGCCTTTGAAATAATTTCAATATCAATTTTATACTTCCATAACAGCCATATCTTACCATTATTATTGGAAAATGCATTGTCTAGACCTAATTTCTTTTTATGTATTTTTAATGAATCCTTACTAACCATGGGTTCAGCTATTATTACAATTCTAATATTATGAATTTTAATTAGTTTTTTAATTCTATTTATCGATGGAGTATTTCCAACTCCTTTTATGTTCAAATATTGACTATTATACATTATTAGGTCTAGCTTGAGCTCTGGTTATGCATCTTGTTTTATAGTACATGTTTAAGTATTTATTTCTTGTATCTTGAACTTTTACTTACACTCGATTTAGGCTGTTCAGTTTTACTTACTGAATTTAATTTGCTTATTTGTAGATTCATCAATTTATTTATCTTTATTTTTCGGGATCCCCTCCCACTCTTTTTGCTTGAGCATCTTTGAATTATCTTGTGCCAATGCAGAATCTAAACATTGAATTTCTTTATGCATAGCCATGATGGGCCAACTTTTAGCCTCAGTTTCTTCCTCCGATAAGAGGTCATCCTCCTCCCCATTGAAGTTTGTTATTTCATCTTCTAAATCCAATTCCAATGATGTTTTCATTACCTCTTTCTTGCCATTCCTCCCCGCCCTCTCCATCGCATTAACACATTCATCTAACCATTGTTTTATTTCTAATATTTTTCTCCTACCCTCCTTTTTATCTCCATCTTCCTCCCCTCCCCCTATCTCTTCAATTTCTGTCCTACTACCTTCCTCATCTCTCATATTTCCTTCCATGCACTCCTACCCCTCCTCTACCCTTACTTCTTCTACCCTATCCCCCTGTCTCTTTTTTACCCATATTTTCTCCCTCCCCCTCATTTTTATTTTGCCTAGCCAATTTCCCCTTACCCTTACAATTCATTTCCAGTCTAAATAACCCAATTTTTTATAGTTTAAACAATATTTAGGAATGCTTTCTGCAATTATATCTTGCCGATATCCACTTGAATGTCCATTACCCACCCACACTCTATTCGAGATAGAAGCGGAAACATCAACCTCTACACACACCCTTGCCATGCTTGGCCTTTTCATATAGGTCGTAGCTTCATCCATTAGCCAAGGTTTACCCACACACTGAGCAATATGATACGAGGAGTGTTTACAAAATAGGTGAAATGGTAGGTGAGGGAGAGAAACCCAAAATAGGGCTTGCACGGATTCCTCCTTTGGTGTGAATCCAGGCATCCATTTGAACAGCCTCATAGGATAGCCAGAGATGCTCCACTGCCTGCATAGCCATTAGCGGAGGAAGTCTTCTTTGAGTTGCACCATTATGTGTTTCGTGTCATACCACGCAATTCTTACTGAGTCTCAAAGCTTCAAAAAATGCATATATGTCTTTGAATTTGGTGTTTCCATGAAAGAATTTGCTGAGTTGAGTAAGCTTAAATAGGGCAGTAAGCTTCTCAATATCTTCCATCGGGAAACAAACTACCGGTGACTCCTCTTTCATGCAAAATACCAGGCTTAGTATACCGGGTTCATTAATAACCAAACCAATGAAATTTTTTTATTAAATATCTTAGAGAGATTTTCCATAACTCAAGCTTGAGAGCTTCAACAATGGAGTTTCTTTCTCATCGAAACCCACCTTCTCTTTCTAGAATTGAGAGAGAAACAAATCTTCAAGCTTCTTAATCTTCTTATTTTTTTTTATTGATCTTATCTTCTTTTTTTTTAATTATTGTTTGGTACTATAGCCCTCTCTTTTGGCAGAAGAATACCATTGATACAAACTAAAATACTATCTTTTACCCTTTTACATCCACTTGGTCCCAAAATAAAATGAAATTACAGACAACTTTAAGAAAATTTCATCTAGAATGAACCTAAATGCCAGCTTGTGCGGGTAACTATTGATTCTTTAGGCAAAAGTTGATTTTTAAGCAATAGTGTATAGTTTTATTCTGAACAGTACAGTATATTCAGTTGGCTTCTTTTGACTTTTCATGTTGCTAGTCATAATATTTCTATTTAAGGTTCAACAAGTGCCCTATCTTCCTTGATTTGTACCTGACTTCTCTATTTTCTACTCCTGATTTATACTTTGCATCCTCAAGCAATAACAATAGTAGTTAACTAGCTTTAGACTCCATACTTTCTTTCTTTTGAATAAGGACCTTCTACAACCATCATTCTTATAACAGCATAATGATCCCAGCATAGCACGATATGATTGCTCTCTTTTTTTAAATTGCTGTCTTTTAACTTTTTTCTAGTATTTTTCTGCACAAACAGCAAATGCTACCCAGCAACCCATAACAGACTCATAAATGAAAAGGCCGGGGCATTCAGCCTTCAATATTTAGCTTCACTTCATTCTGCATGTTACCATAATGCACTGCCCCATTCCCATTTCTGCCTGCTATTTTGTTGCTGGATGCTTTTAGGTTACTTACTATCCTTGTCTACAGCTTTCAAACACACTTGCCCAACTACACAAGAATATGTAGTCCTATAACAACTTTCATTCTATGAGATAATTTTTTGGAGTTTTCTTCTAGGATAATCTACTTACTCCCTTAAGTTTTTTGAAATTCTCTTCTGAGCATTGTAGAGCTTATTAACCTTGTTTCTCAACCTGCACAAAAGTAAATACAGCCTCCTACATATTCTTGATGTTTTTCTACAAATGAGCTTACCTTTTCCTGCCTTGGTATGCCCTTTTCTCTACTTCCCTGTAAACTTATAGCTATGTAGTCTACCCTTTTCTAAACCGAGGGATTCCTTTGACCCTGAAGTAGTACTATATAGAGCAAATATAGTAACACAGAAAAATCATGCTTGTGCTTGTTACCCGGAGCTTATACATGTAAGCCTCATGGCTTTTATGTGTTTGGTTGTAAAATCTGTGAAACTAAATTTCCATTCATATTGAGCATTAACTGTTCACTTTAATTTTCTTAAGTATAGGGTATACTATCTCATCTAGTTTAATGATTCCTCAATATTTAGCCAGCATATTTTAGGCTTCAAAGTCTTGGTTTCCTAATTTTTCTCCATCTTTAGCTAACTTATCGGCAACTTGATTGCATTCTCTAAAAATATGCTCTATACTGCAATTTAATTCAAGTACTAATTGAGTAATTTCCTCTATATCATTTATATATTTTCATAGCAATCCATGGCCTTAAATTATTCCTACTAATGCTAATGAGTTGGTTTGAATTTGAAAATTTTTAATATTTTTGGTTTTGTATATTCTTAAACCTGTCGGGAGAGAAAGAATTTTTGATTGAAGAGGTGTATTTTCTATCAATTTCCTAGTGTATGCCCATATCACCTTACCTTTGGAATATCTCAGAATTCTTCCACCTCCAACTATTCTCATTTCTCTTTTAAAACTACCATTTGTATTAAGAGCCAGGTAGCCTTTTGATGGTTTATTCCAATGTATGCTCATAAACTTTAGAGGTTTAATTTTTTTGTATTTTAAGTGTCATCTATCAATTTATTTTTTATTTTCTTCATATATAAGGTTCTTTAGCGGGTAAGCTTATGAGTTAAAGTTTTTTTTAATATCCCTCTCTATATCTTCTACTTTTATTTTTATACCCTCATAATGACTTTTGTTTCTAGCTTTCCTTATGCACCCTACTATCAAAGATGAGATGGTGTTTTGGAGCTAATTTTGGGCAGATTAGGCTTTAGGCCCCTTAAACCATTTCTGAATTCTATTTTTAAGGGTTTGATTTTTATTTTTCAAACTTATTTCTTTTTCAAATTTTTTCCATATCTTTGAGGCTAATTTTCCTTGTGAAAATAAATGATCCGAGGATTCTATATTCATTTTACAACATTCACGTCTAGAAGCTAGGTTTATGCCTTTTCTTTGTATAAGTGTATCTAATTGGATAATGCCAAATTGGGTTTCCATAAAAATAAGCAAATTTTAAACGAGTTATTATTGTTCTAACATCATTCAAATACTTCGTGTGGGGGTTTTCTATTCCTAACTAAGTTCTTGGTTGATTTTAAGGAGAATAAACCTTCCTCGTTAAAACAAAATGTTTATCTACCACTTCTTTTTTTTTAGTGTTTGTTTTCATATTTGAGATTCATTGTTTATCTTTCTTATCTTGCTAGAGTCATATTTAACTAAATATTTAGCTCTCATATATAGTGCCCAGAGATTGTTGTTTTCTTTTATCCTCCACCATCTCTTGTAGGGCCCATGCTTCCGTTATGTCTTCTAATCTAGTGAAGCATAGGCCTGCTTCCTCTTTTGGTAAGCATAAGTTTTTCCATTTAATCCAGTGAATTTTTAGCTTGTTATTCGTTTTGCCCCATAGAAAATTAGATTGTTCTTTTTCTATTTTTTAAAAAAAAAAATTAGGTGGTTGCATAATCATAAAATTATGCATTAATAAACTTTGAAGTAGATGTGTGATGAGAGTAACTCTCCCACTCATGTTTAGTGATTCTACCTTCCAGCCCACTATTTTGTGCCTAAGCTTGTCCAATAAAAAGTCTAGGTGTTCTGATTTAATTCTTCCCTCAAATATTGGGTAACCAAGATATAAGATTGCTCCTTTTTTGTGAGAGAATCCTGTATTTTCTTTTAGCCTATGAATTAGGCTGGGAGGTGCTTTCTTTGATATTTTAAATTGACATTTATTTCTATTTAGCATTAAGCCCATTTCTTCTTCCATTGTTTAAAAAATTTTCATTAAGTTCTTTATGGATTTCTTATTACTATTGGTGAATAATATGATGTCATCTGCATATGCTAGACAACTTATTTGCGGAGATTCTTTGTATTGACTGTAAGGGAATATGTCTCCTTTACTCATTTTGATTTTCAGATAAACTATAAATAATTCTAGATATATATTAAAGAGTAAAGGAGATAAGGGGTCCCCTTGTCTTAAACCTCGAGTAGGTTTAAACTCTTTTCCTTTCTCTCCATTTATGATAATCTTGAACCAAGTGCTAGATATGCATCTAGAGATTAAATCTATCCAAGCTTCTGCAAAACACATTTTTCTCATGGTAAAGCATAAAACTTTCCAGTCTACTCTATCAAAGGCTTTGGAAAGGTCTAGTTTGAATATAACAGTATGACCTCTAGCTTTGGAGGATATTTCTTTCATGAATTCTTTAGCCAATCATATATTTTTCATGATTAATCTATTTTTCATAAACCCTGATTATTCATTTGCAATAATTTTGGGAAGTATAAGTCCTACTCTATTTTGCAATAGTTTCACTAGGATTTTATATTGCATAGACTAATAGGTGAGTAATCCCCCCCCCCCCCCCCCCCCCCCCCCCCCCAGGGGGTTTTCTTTTAAGGAATAAGGACTATATGAGTTTGTGTCCACTTATTATTAATTTCTACCCCAAAAAAGAATCAACGATGACCTGAATAATATCTTCCTTAATTATATCCCAGCAGGCTTTAAAAAATATGTTATTCTAACCGTTTGGACCAGCTGTACTATCCTTATCCATGCTATAGATAGTATTTTTGATTTCTTCCTCTTCTGGGAATTCCATTAGGATCTTATTTTTTTCATCATTAATTCTGTTCTTTATATTTTGGGAAGGTATTTGTCCTTTAAGTTTATTTTTATCGCATAATAGTGTTTTATATATACCTTCTAGAGAATCTTTAATTTCTATTTTATTTTCTAGCCGTATTCCTTCATCATTTTTTATTCCTTTTATCTTATGTTTTTGATTCTTAATTTTGGAAGCCAGTTGATGAAAATTTTGTGTTTTGGTCACCATCTACCATTTTACTTTCGCTCTTTGTTTCCAAAAAATCTTCTCCATGTGTAATTTTAGTTTGAGTTCACATTGTGCTTTATTAAGAGCACAATGATTGCTCATACTCTGATCCCTATAATATTCCTCTTCTAATTTGTCAATTTTTTGTTCTATTTTTCTGATGCACTTATTAATATTGCCAAATTTTTTTGTGTTCCGGCTTATTAGACATGATCTCAATCTATTTAGTTTTACCAAGAGAATTTGGTTTGGATTGCCTTTTACTCGCTGAGACCAAGACTCTTTCACAATATCTTGGAAGTCCTCTTGAAGGCACTTCATATTCTGAAAATTGAATGATATTTTATTGGGTTCTATCTTTTGATGGTTAATAATGAGTGGATTATGGTTTGAACATGTTCTGTTCAAGTGTTTGACTCATGTGTTACCAAAAGAGTCTATCCATTTGACATTGAAAAACATTCTATCCAGTCTAGACCATATAGCTCCTTTCTTTTTGTGGTTATTATTCCAGGTGTAGTTTGAACCTAAAAAGTCAGCCTCCAATAGATTACAACAAGAGATAGTTTCATTAAAGTGTTCACTAGCTTGTATATTAATTGGTCGGCCGCCTTTTTTCTCTGAAGCATTTCTGATCATGTTAAAATCACTCTTATTATCCATGGAGTTTTTTTGTTTGAAATATCCTGAATGATTTTCCATTGTTTCTTTCTTTTTTCTTTATAGTTATTAGCATAAACTACTGAAATGATTCTTTCTTTACCTCTATTTAGACTAAGATTAATAATTTGATCATATTCTTCTATGTTAGTAATATCCATAGAATTTTTCTACGTGACCTATATTCTACTCTCTTTATTAGAGGACACATTATTATAACCTAGCTTATTTTTGAAATTTTTTAGGTAGCTTATGTCCACCATTGGTTCTGCTAACATTAACAATGAAATATTATAATATTTTATCATTTTCTTTAATTTGTTTTAGGATGGAGAATTGGTTATTCCTCGAATGTTCCAGAATAGGTATCTATGCATTATTAGTGGATTTTAATTGAGCTCTTATCTTACACTTTGAATCATATGTCATTTTAAAATGTTTTTTTTGTGTTTCTAGTCTTTTTTGAGAGGTTAGGTTCTTGTAGTTCTTTACATTTGTAAACTTATAATTTTTAAATTTTCTATAGCCCTTTCTCTATTATGAATTGCCACTCTTCTCTTTTCTACATCTATATCATCTTTAAAGTAGTTCTTATTTTTAGATTCTATTTTAGTTTGATTATTGTAACAAGTTTTGATGGAAACAGAATCTGAGCCCATTTCTGAAGCAGGAAACCATTCTTCTATATTTACTGACTATTTTATTTTTGGTTTTCTAGTTCTAATCATTAGTTCTTCAATTTTATCCATCATTCTTATTATTCTTGTTGTTTTTGATTAATTATTATTCTATACAGAATGTTGTATAGGATCCTTGTTTATTTCTGTAACAGAAGACTTAAGATTAGGAGATTCTGTAGCCTCATTCTGCATGTCTTTCTTATTAATTACCTGTAAACCATTTTCTCCACCTTTCAGACCTATACCTCCCAATTTTGCTCATCTTTATATTTCTTAGTATTAGTTATACATTTGTTCATTTCGTGCCCTCTTTTCATACATGTTTCATAGTAGCTAGAAAGCATTTTATAAATTATAGGTTTCCAGAAGCCTACTTCCTCATTCTTACCAATCCATATCCTTTGCGGGATAAGATATTGAAGGTTAACTTCAATACTGACCCTTGCCACACTAGACTACGAGAGATTGGCCATGGCTCCATCAATTAATAATGGATTTCTAATGAGGTTAGAGATGGAGAAGAGAGAGGCTTTGTTGAATAAATGAATGGGCAGAAGAGGTAGAACAAACCATACCAGCATAAGGGGGGTTTCTTCCTTGATGTTAAAATTTGGTGTCCATTTAAATATATGCATGAGATATCCCAATAAATTTGGGTTTTCATTTAAACCATAGACATAGGAAACCCTCTTCTATGAAGAACAGCACCAGTACATACTTGTTATCAATCGCTCATAGTTTAATCAAACCATTGAGCTTTAATGAGGAGAAGAAGTCTTTTATTTCTTCAATACGCGGGTGCCCATGAGAGAATTTCCTAATGAGAGTGAATTTGTGAAGATCAGAAAGTTTTTGATTTTTTCGAAGAAAAAAAATTATTTGGGATCACCATTTTTCTTCGAGGAATGTTTAATTGGGGGGTAGGGCAATTGATAAATGTTAGAAAATGATTTTTTTTATAAGCAAGATAATCAATTTCCACAATTTTCAACTTGAATTCAACCATTCATTCCAAAAATCGAAGCTTTCTCTCTTTAAAATTCTAAATTCCTCTCTCTAAAATTTGAATTTTTTCTGTCTAGAACTTAGAGCAACGGGGAAAGTTTTCTCTTCATATTCAGCCTTTTTATAATTCTTAGTCTTGTATTCTTTTTATTGTTATTATTCTTCTTATAATTCTTATTTTTTTTATTCTTCTTATTTTTTTTCTTAATATTCTCAATAATCTTCTTATTCCACTCATTTTTTTTATTCTTTATATTCTTCTTCTTCTTCTTCTTTTTCTTAATCTTGTTATTCTTCTTATTCTACATATTGTTCTTATTCTTTTTATTCTTTGTATTCTTCTTATTCTTTTTCTTTATATTTATTCTTCTTATTCTTTTATTCTTCTTTATCTTCTTATTCTTCTTATTTTTTATAATTTTCTTATTCTTTTAATTAAAATTATTATTCTTATTCTTCTTATTCTTCTTAATATTTTTATAATTCTTAGTCTTATTTTTTTTTATTCTTCGTATTCTCCTTATTCTTGTTATTTTTTTTATTATTCTAATTCTACTTATTCTTCTTATTATTTTTACTATTCTAATTCTTCTTATTCTTCTTAATCTTATTATTTTTTTTATTATACTTATTCTTCTTGTGCTTCTTATTCTTCATATTCTTGTAATTCTTCTTATTATTTTTATTTTTCTTATTCTTCTAATTATTCATATTATTATTATTTTTATAAACTTTTTATTCTTCATATTCTTCTTATTATTCATATTATTCTTATTATTCATATTATTCTTATTATTCATATTATTCTTATTCTTTTTATTTTTATTATTCTCCCCACTATTCTTATTCTTTTTACTCTATTTATTCTTCTTTCTGTTTTTATTCTTCTTATATTTTTTTTATTCTTGTTATTCATTTTATTTTTCTTATTCATTTTATTCTTCTTAATCTTCTAATTCTTGTTATTCATCTTATCCTTCTTATTTTTTTTATTATTAATATTCTCATTAATCTTCTTATTCCTCTTATTCTTTTTATTATTATTATTATTATTATTATTATTATTATTCTTCTTCTTCTTTTTCTTCTTTTTCTTCTTTTTCTTATTAATCTTCTTATTCTTTATTTTCTTTTTATTCTTCTTATTCTTTTTGTTCTTCTTATTCTTCTTATTCTTCTTATTATTCTTATTCTTCTTATTCTTCTTATTATTCTTATTCTTCTTATTCTTCTTATTCTTCTTATTCTTATTATTCTTCTTATTCTTCTTATTCTTATTATTCTTCTTATTCTTCGTATTCTTCTTATTCTTCTTATTCTTATTATTCTTATTATTCTTCTTATTCTTCCTATTCTTGTTTTTCTTCCTATTCTTTTTCTTCTTCTTATTTAAATATTCATCTTATTCTTATTATTCTTATTATTCTATTTCTTCTTCTTAATCTACTTATTCTTCTTATTTTTATTTTTTTACTTTTTCTTCTTATTCTTCTTATTTTCCTTATTCTTATTATATATTTTTTTTCTTTTCTTCTTATTCTTCATATTCTTCTTATTCTTCTTATTCTTCTTATTTTTCTTATTCTTCTTATTCTTCTTATTATTCTTAATTTTTTTATTCTTTTTATTCTACATATTTTTCTTATTCTTCTTAAAATTATAATTCTTCTTATTCTTATTATTGTTTTTATTCTTATTATTCTTTTTTAAAATTAATTTTTCTTCTTATTTTTCTTATTCTTTTTATTCTCCTAATTCTACTTTTAATCTTATTCTTCTTATTCTTTTTACTCTTCTTATTCTTCTTATTCTTCTTATTCTTCTTATTTTTATTATTCTCCCTATTCTACTTCTTATTATTCTTATTCAACTTATTCTTTTTATCCTTCTTATTCTACTTATCTTTTTAATTTTTTTATTCTTCTTATTCTTTTTATTCTTCTTATTCTTTTTATTATTCTTATCCTTCTTATTCTTCTTATTCTTCTTATTCTTTTTATTCTTTGTATTCATCTTATTCTTTTTATTTTTATTATTCTTCTAATTTATTCATATTATGTTTTTATTCTTTTTATTCTTTTTATTCTTTTTATTCTTTTTATTCTTTTTATTCTTTTTATTCTTTTTATTCTTTTTATTCTTTTTATTCTTTTTATTCTTTTTATTCTTTTTATTCTTTTTATTCTTTTTATTCTTTTTATTCTTTTTATTCTTTTTTTTCTTTTTATTCTTTTTATTCTTCTTATTCTTTTTATTCTTCTTATTCTTTTTATTCTTTTTATTCATCTTACTCTTCTTATCTTCTTACTCTTTTTATTATTCTTACACTTCTTTTTCATCTTACTCTTCATATTCTTCTTATTATTTTATTCTTCTTATTCTTTTTCTTCTTCTTATTCTTCTTATTCTACTATTTCTTCTTATTCTTCATATTAATCTTATTAATATTATTCTTCTTATTCTTCTAATTCTTCTAATTCTTCTTATTCTTTTTATTCTTCGTATTCTTCTTATTCTAGTTATATTTTATTCTTTTTTTTAAGAAAGTTTGTTTTATTATTATGTTCTAACTTTTGGCGGAGGAAACCCTTTGATTACAAGCTAGAATACTACACTTTACCCTCTTACATCCTTTCCCAATCCCTAAATTAATACAATGAGAAATCCCAAATTTGAAATAATATTCTACCCTCTATTATGTGGAGTTTCTTGTGACATTCCTCTTGGCCATGGGGCTTCTTTTTTACTATCCTTTTTAGTCATGTTTCTACACTTTCTCCCCATAGCTGATGGTGGGTTCTACAAGATTAGAGCTCAATTCTCTGTTCTTCCATTTCTGCATGATTTAGTGCTGCCCCTCCTTTCCATCCTTGTATTCACTGCCTCAATGATGATGCAAATCCTACTATCCTTCTGAGTCTTCTATTCTCTGGCAGTCTGTATTATTAGGTGCTTACTACAAGAAAGTCAACAGAAAACTTACAGACTACCAATCTTACAGACAACTTGACTCAATACTACAACTACTTGCAGAAAAAAACATAAAATATAAGACAACAGATTCAATTCTAGCCAACAGGACCGCAATACTAACACAACACCTAACTAATACAACAGGACAACTTGACATGACCACACGCTATCTTAGCATGTTTAGCAAAATTAACTTGACCTCGACACCTACACCACATCACAAACAACAAGCCAATTGATAAGCTAAGGCTATCTCGTTAGCCTTTTGATCTCTCCATGCTTTGCCTGATAGATTTATGATCCCCTATAAATACAATTATTCACACAGAGCATTTAATAATATACATATTACCTGTCTTTCCAATGCCCTGCAACATTACAACATAATAAAATATATAAGAATGACCACTACAAAAGCAAAAATGTATGGCCAATTCAATCCACAACTGTCAGAACATCACGACAGTCCTCCTTCCATTATCTGTCTTTTATTTTTAATTTTATTATTCATCTAATTCTTCTTATTATGCGTACTTTTCTTATTCATTATACTCTTCTTATTATGGATACTTTTCTTATTCATTATACTCTTCTTATTCTTCTAACTCATCTTATTCTTCTTATTCTTATTAATCTTCATATTCATCTTATTATTTTTATTCTTCTTATTATTCTTATTTTTTTAGTCTTCTTATTATTCTTATTCATCTTATTCTTCTCAGTGTTTTTATTCTTCTTATTCTTCTCAGTGTTTTTATTCTTCTTTTTCTTCTTAGTATTTTTATTATTTTTATTCTTCTTATTCTTCTTATTCTTCTTATTCTTTGTATTCCTCTTATTCTTCTTATATTTCTTTTTCATGTATTCTTCTTTTTCTACTTATTATTCTTATTATTCTTATTCTTCTTATTCCTCTAATTCTTCTTCTTCTTTTTATTTTTCTTATTCTTCAAATATATTCATATTATTTTTTTAATCTTTTTATTCTTTTTATTCTTCTTATTCTTATTATTCTTCTTATTCTTCTTATTCTTCTTTTTCTTTTTATACTTATAATTCTTCTAACTCTTCTTATTCTTCTAACTCTTCTTATTCTTCTTACCCATCTTATTCTTCTTACTCTTCTTATTCTTCATTCACTTCTTATTCTTTTTATTTTTCTTATTCTTTTATATCTTCTTATTCTTCTTATTAATCTTCTTATTATTCTTATTTTTTTCGTATTCTTCTTATTCTTCTTATTCTTCTTATTCGTTTTATTCTTTTTATTCTTTTTATTCTTTTTATTCTTCTTATTCTATTTATTCTTCTTATTTTAATTATTCTTCTTTTTTTCGAAGTATTCTTATTCTTCTGATCCTTATTATATATATTTTTTCTTTTCTACTTATTCTTCTTATTCTTATTATTCTTCTTTTTCATTTTATTCTTCTTATTCTTCTTATTCTTCTTATTCTTATTATTCTTCTTATTCTTCTTATTCTTCATATTCGTCTTATTCTTTCTATTCTTTTTATTCTTCTTATTCTATTTATACTTCTTATTCTTATTATACTTTTCTACTTTTAATTCTACTTATTATTTTTATTTTTATTATTCATCTTATTCTTCTTATTCTTCTAATTTAACTATTTTTTCTTATTCTTCAAATTCTTGTTATTCTTCTAATTCTACTTATTCGACTTACTCTTCTTATTATTCATATTCTCATATTCCTTCTCATTTTTATTAATCATCTTATTATTGTTTTTACTATTCTTATTCTTTTTTTTCTTCATATTTTTATTATTATTCTTATTTTTCTTATTCTTCTTATTCTTCTTATTCTTCTTATTCTTCTTATTTTTCTTATTATTCTTAATCTTTTTATTCTTTATATTATTTTTAATATTCTAAATATTCTTATTCTTATTATTCTTCTATTTATTCATATTCTTCTTATTCTTCTTATTCTTCTTATTCTTCTTATTCTTTCTTTCTTCTAATTTTTCATATTCTTTTTATTCTCCTTTTTCATCTTATTATTTTAATTCTTCTTGTTATTTATAATATTATTATTATTCTTCTTTTTCATATTCGTCTTATTCTTCTTATTCTTATTTTTCTTATTATTCATTTTATTCTTCTTATTCTTCTTATTCTTCATATTCATCTTATTCTTTCTATTCTTTTTATCTTCTTATTCTATTTATACTTCTTATTCTTATTATACTTTTCTTCTTTTAATTCTACTTATTCTTTTTATTTTTATTATTCTTCTTATTTTTATATTTATTTTTATATATTTTTTTCATTTCTTCTTATTCTTCTTATTATTCTATTATTATTATTTTTCTATTTATTCTTATTCTTCTTATTCTTCTTATTCTTCCTATTCTTCTTATTCTTCCTATTCTTCTTATTCTTCTTATTCTTCTTATTCTTCTTATTCTTTTTATTCTTCTTATTCCTCTTATTCTTCTTATTTTTCTTATTCTTATTATTCTTCTTATTCTTCTTTTTCTTCCAATTCTTTTTATTCTTCTTATTTAAATATTATTCTTATTCTTATTATTCTATTTCTTCTTCTTAATCTACTTATTCTTCTTAATTTTATTTTTTTTACTTTTTCTTTTTATTCTTCTTATTTTCCTTATTCTTATTATATATTTTTTTCTTTTCTTCTTATTCTTCATATTCTTCATATTCGTGTTATTCTTCTTATTCTTCTTATTCTTCTTTTTATTTCTATTCTTTTTATTCTTCTTATTTAAATATTCTTCTTATTCTTATTATTCTATTTCTTCTTATTATTCTATTTCTTCTTCTTAATCTACTTATTCTTCTTATTTTTATTTTTTTACTTTTTCTTCTTATTTTCCTTATTCTTATTATATATTTTTTTATTTTCTTCTTATTCTTCATTTTCTTTTTCTATTCTTCTTATTCTTCTTATTCTTCTTATTCTTCTTATTCTTCTTATTCTTCTTATTCTTCTTATTTTTCTTATTCTTCTTTTTCTTCTTATTCTTCCTATTCTTCCTATTCTTCCTATTCTTCCTATTCTTCCTATTCTTCATATTCTTCCTATTCTTCTTATTATTCTTATTCTTCTTATTCTTCTTATTCTTCTTATTATTCTTCTTATTCTTCTTATTCTTCTTATTCTTCTTATTCTTCTTATTTTTCTTTTTCTTCTTTTCTTCTTATTCTTCCTATTCTTCCTATTCTTCCTATTCTTCCTATTCTTCTTATTATTCTTATTCTTCTTATTCTTCTTATTATTCTTCTTATTCTTATTATTCTTCTTATTCTTATTATTCTTCTTATTCTTCTTATTATACTATTGTTATTATTATTCTTAATTTTATTATTCTTCTTATTCTATTTATTCTTCTTATTATTCTTAATCTTCAGATTCTTTTTTATTCTCATCCTTTTTATTCTTTTTATTCTTCTTATTCTTCTTATTCTTATTATTCTTTTTATTCTTTTTATTCTTTTTATTCTTCTTATTATATTTATTCTTATTATTCTTCTTATTCTTTTAATTCTTCTTATTCTTTTATTTCTACTTATTATTCTAATTTTACTTATTATTCTTATTCTTCTTATCCTATTTTTCTTCTGATTCTTATTTTTCTTCATATTCTACTTATTATTCTTATTCTTCTTATCCTTCTTATTCTTCTGATTCTTATTTTTCTTCTTATTCTACTTATTATTCGTATTCTTCTTATTATTTTTATTCTTATTAATCATCTTACAATTATTATTCTTTGTACTCTTGTTATTCTTCATACTCATCTTATTTTTGTTATTCCTTTTATTCTTTTTATTCTTCTTATTCTTCATATTTTTATTTTTATTCATATTTTTTATTCTTTTTATTCTTCTTATTATTTTTTTTTCTTTTATTATTCCTATTCTTTTTATTCTTCTTATTAAACTTATTCTTCTTATTTTTATTTTTCTTTTTCTTCTTTTTTTTCTGCTTATTCTTCTTATTTTTTTATTCTTCTTATTCTTCTTATTCTTCTTATTCTTCTTATTATTCTTATTCTTCTTATTCTTCTTATTCTTCTTATTCTTCTTATTCTTCTTATTCTTCTTATTCTTCTTATTCTTCTTATTCTTCTTATTCTTCTTATTCTTCTTATTCTTCTTATTCTTCTTATTCTTATTATTCTTCTCATTCTTCTCATTCTTCTCATTCTTCTCATTCTTCTCATTCTTCTCATTCTTCTCATTCTTCTCATTCTTCTTATTTTTCATATTCTTCTTATTCTTTTTATACTTTTATTCTTCTTATTCTTCATATTCTTATATTTCTTCTTATTCTACTTATTATTCTTATTCTTCTTATTCTTTGTATTCTTCTCAATCATCTTACACTTATTATTCTTCGTACTTTTATTATTCTTCTTACTCTTCTTATTTTTGTTATTTATCTTATTCTTTTTTTATTCTTATTCTTCATATTATTTTTATTATTTTATTTTCTTATTCATCTTATTCTTATTATTCTTCTTATTTTTCTTATTCTTATTATTCTTCTTATTCTTTTTATTCTTCTTTAGATTAATATATTTTTTATTAGTTTTATTCTATTTATTTTTCTTTTTCTTCTTATTCTTATTATTTATCTTATTCTCCGTATTCTTTTTATTCTTCTTATACTTTTTTTTCTTCTTTTAATTATTATTCTTCTTATTCTTCTTATATATTTTTTATTAATCTTAATCTTAATCATATAATTTTTCTTACACTTCTTTTTTTTAATCTTCTTATTCTTGTTGTTGATTTTATTATTCTTAATCTTCTTATTTCTCTTATTCTTATAAATCTTCTTATTTTTTTTTCTTCTATTTCTCTTATTCTTCATATTCTTCTGTTTATTCTTATTCTTTAAATTCAACTTGTTCTTTTTGTTCTTTTTATTCTTTTATTTTTATTATTCTTCTATTCTTCTCTTTTTATTCTTTTTATTCTTCCTATTTTTTTTATTTTTCTTCTTCTACTTATTCTTTTTTATACTTTTTATTCTTTTTCTTCTTATTCTACTTATTCTTATTGTATTTATTATTCTTTTTATTCTTATTCTTCTTATTATTCTTATACTAATTAAATATTTTTTTTATTTTCTTTTTATTCATCTTAATATTCATATTCTTCTTATTATTCTATTATTTTTTATTATCTATAATTTTTTTTATTCTTCTTATTCTTCTTATTATTCTTATTCTACTTAATCTTAGTATTCTATTTTTTTATTCTTTTTATTTTTCTTATTTTTATAATTCTTCTTATTCTTGTTATTCTTCTTAGTCTTTTAAATTTAATTATTCTTTTTATTCTTCATATTCTTCTTATTCATATTAATCTTTATATTCTTCTTATTCATATTATTCTTTTTATTCTTTTTATTCTTTTTATTCTTTTTATTCTTTTTATTCTTTTTATTCTTTTTATTCTTTTTATTCTTTTTATTCTTTTTATTCTTTTTATTCTTTTTATTCTTTTTATTCTTTTTAATCTTTATACTCTTCTTATTCTTCTAACTCTTCTTATTCTTCTAATTCTTTATAATCTTTTTATTTTTTTTATTCTTCATTTTCTTCTTATTCTTATTATTATTCTTCATTTTCTTCTTACTATTATTATTATTATTATTATTATTCTTCATTTTCTTCTTATTCTTTTTATATTTCATTTTCTTCTTATTCTTCTTATTCTTTTTATTCTTTTTATTCTATTTTTTCTTTTATTCATCTTATTTTTCTTATTATTCTTATTCTTTTTATTTTTTTTATTCTTCTTATTCTTCTTATTCTTCTTATTCTTCTTATTCTTCTTATTCTTCTTATTCTTCTTATTCTTCTTATTCTTTTTATTCTTTTTATTATTATTATTATTCTTACTCTTCTTATTCTTCTTAGTCTTTTTATTTTTCTCTCTTTTTAATCATCTTATTCCTCTTATTCTTATTATTCCTATAATTTTTCTTATTCTTCTTATTATTCTTATTCTTATTTTTCTTCTTATTCTTCATATTCTTCTTATTCTTCATATTCTTCTTATTCTTATTCTTCTTCTTATTTTTCTTAATCTTTTTATCATTGTTATTTTTCGTATTCTTCTTATTCTTCTTATTCTTCTTATTTTTTTAATTGTTCATATTTTTCTTATTCTTTTTTTCTTTTTATTCTTCTTACTCTTCATATTCTTCTTAATATTTTTATTCTTCATTCTCTTCATTTTCTTCTTATAACTCTTATCCTTCTTATTCTTTTTATTCTTCTTTTTCTTCTTTTTCTTCTTTTTCTTCTTTTTCTTCTTTTTCTTCTTTTTCTTCTTTTTCTTCTTTTTCTTCTTTTTCTTCTTTTTCTTCTTTTTCTTCTTTTTCTTCTTTTTCTTCTTTTTCTTCTTTTTCTTCTTTTTCTTCTTTTTTTTCATTTTCTTCTTTTTCTTTTTATTATTCTTATTCTTCTTATTCTTATTATTCTTAATAAGCTTTTTATTCTCCTTATTCTTCTTTTTTTTTTCTATTTCTTCTTATTCTTTTATTCTTTTTTTCTTCATATCTTTTTTTATTCTTATTATTCTTAGTCTTCTTATTGTACTCATTTTCATATTATTATTATTTTACTATTTCTCTATATTCGTATTATTCTTCTTATTATTTTTATTATTATTCTTCTTCTTATTTTTCTTATTATTATTATTCTTCTTCTTATTCTTCTTTATTTTCTTATTTTTTTATTTCTTCTTATTTTTCTTATTCTTCTTATTTATATTATTCTTATTTTTTTTCTTATTCTTCTTTTATTTCTTATTTTTTATTCTTCTTATTCTTCTCATTCCACTAACTCTTCTTATTTTCCTTATTCTTTTTATTTTCCATACTCTTCTTATTTTTCTTATTCTTATTATTTTGTTTATTCTTTTTATTTTTGTTATTCTTTTTATTCTTCATATTTTTCTTATTCTTCATATTTTTCTTATTCTTCTTTTTTTTTTTGGAAAGCTTATTTTATTAATTATAAACCTCTCTCTTGGCGGAGAAATACCATTTCATACAAGTTAGCATACTATCCTTCGCCCCTTTACAATCATTCCCAACCTAAACTACCATTTTAACCCCTTACATCATTTTCCTGATTCAGCATATTACTTTAAAACAAATCACTATATTAGCACAACTTTATTTTTATTTTGCTAGACTTACGCCATAGTTGTGTCTTCGAACCTCCCATTTTGAAGCTTTTTCAGCTCCCTCTGCTCTTCTCAAAGATTCCTTCCTGCCCATTCAACAATAATGTAGTCTCTTTATCTTCCTATTTAGCATGCCCTCTACTTTATGCTCTCTATCTTTCTTAGTTCCTTTGTGTTTCTGCCAGTTTTCATCGCAGTTTTTTGGTGCTTGAAGAAGCACAAACAGCATGCTTCTACACCAGTCACTGACTTTCCCGGCAAAAAAAGCCACAAGTAAAGATAAAAGGTAAGCAATACTTCAAGCCCAATTTCTTATTACCATGTGACACCATTAGCTCCTTCTTTATCCAGCTTCCACTGCCCACATGAGGCACAGTAACTGTCCTCCCACCTGCACAAAATAGCAAAAAAAAACTAGGAGAGGCAAAATCTATGCTTCTACCCTTCTATTCTGAAACTTTTCAGCTCCCTCTGCTCGGCTAAGAGGTTCCTTCCTGCCCATTCGGCAATGATGTAGTCCCTTTATCTTCCTGTTCAACTTGCCATCTATTTTATGCCCTCTATCTTTCTAGCATTTAGGTAGCCGACTCCAATATTCATACATTAATGTCACTTCCTATTACCTACTTAACAGACTCATGACCACTAATTACATCACAAACATAACATACTTCCAAAACTAACTCTCTAACTTCCAACTATTAGACACTTCATAACAAACTCATTGACACGCTAGAAAAACAGAAGCACAAAAAATAGCATGCTTCTGCACCAGTCACTGTCTTTCCCTGAAAAAATTACCACAAGGAAACTAAAAAAAAAAAAAGCAATCCTCTAGGACCATTTTCTTCTTCCCCTGTGACAGCATTACCCCCTACTTTATCCAACTTCCACTGCTAACTCACCTGAAAAGTTAGAAAAAAACTACAAGAGATAGAAACCATGCTTCTGCCCTTCTTGTAATGTTTGTAATCATTTTAAATTGGGTATGCCTATTAAGTATCCTTCCTCTTTTGCAGCTAGCACCTTCCTCTTTGCTTGTAGTCATCATATTAGTCTCCCCTCGGGGCCAAAGAGACTTCCCATCTATTTTTAGAGCTTCACCTGCATTTTTACAGTAGCTATACAAAAGAAGACAGTTAGTATTTTTGTGTTCCTCTTGGGTTCAGAAAGCCTCCTGATAATTTGTTTTATACTCTTTTAACATTTGAATTCTAATATATGGAAAACCTATTTTTTCTATTTTATTAAACCTATTTTATCTTATCCCATCATGCTCATAAGTTCCTTTCTTCATGCATTCCTCTGCTAATCTATCTACAAGCAGATTTGCCTCTCTATAAATGTGTGTTATTTCACCTCTTAGTTCTATTAATATATTTTTGATAGAATTGATCTCTTCCGAAAACCTCCATAAATTTATTTTACATTTTACTAGATCAACCAATACTTTCGAATCTACCTGTACTTGAATATTTAAGTAATTGACATCCTTATATATTTTCAACCCCTTATTAAAGATCTTAATCTCCGAGTGTAGTGCTGAGGAGGCCAAACTCCTCCTTGTAAAAGCTCTTATCACTCTACCCTCTTCATTTCAAATTTCTTCTCGTCCACCTACTATTCCCATTTTCCTTTTGAAACTCTCATCCATATTAAGAGCTATAACTCCTTGCGGTGACTTGTTCCTACTTATGATCTTTATAACTGTCATTCTCTTTACAGTTATATTAAGACCACATGTCTTTTTCTATTTTTATCTAGACATGTGTTTTATAGTTTTATTGGGTTGCAGGCAGAGATAAAAGAGCATTCACTTTTAATCTTTTCTAATATGTCATTGACCCTCATTTTAGGATTCTTATATCTACTTCTATTCCTAGCATTCCATAAACAACATACTGCTATATGCAGAATATAATTTTTTAGCCATTTTAAAATTTTGTTCTGCGTGTGCTTATTCAACCAATTCTTTATCCTATCACTTAAGTTTCCTGTGAATCTCTTTATTCTTCTTCTTCTTCAACATGGTTTTCTTCTTCTTCTTCTCTTCTTCTTCTTCTTCTACTTACTTCTTCTTTTTCTTCTTTTTTGTTTCTTCTTTTCTTACTTTTTCTTCTTCTTTTTCTTCTTCCTTCTTCTTCTTCTTGTTACTTCATCTTTTTCTTCCTTCTTCTTCTTCTTCTTCTTACTTCTTCTTCTTCTTCTTCTTCTTCTTCTTACTTCTTCTTCTTCTTATTACTTCATCTTTTTCTTTTAATTCTTCTTCTTCTTCTCATTACTTCTTCTTCTTATTCTTATTCTTTTTCTTCTTCCTCTTATTCTTCTTCTTCTTCTTCGTTTTTTTTTGGAAAGTTTATTTATTAATTATAACCCTCTCTTTTGGCGGAGGAATACCATTTTTACAAGCTATATCTACCCTTTTCCCTTTTACACCCATTTCTGACTACTAAAAAAGAAAAACTATGTAACTTAGTTTTATTTCTAATGATACAATTTGTGCTTTAGTTCCTCGTTGTTCAATAATGACTTATCTGATCATTTCAGCACCTCGAATTTTTCTTTAATGATTTGAGGACTCTCTCACCCTTTCTCATTGAAGCCTATGAAGTATATATTATGCTTTTACGTTCCTCCCATAGCTTTCTTTAAGAAAAACTTTCACTCTCTTTGTTCCTTTCTTTGTTTGCTATAATTGTTGTTTCAATCTCTTACAAATCCGTATATGATCTGCTGCAAACTTGTTCTTTGGCTAATCTGTGTTCTTCTTCTTCCTCTTATTCTTCTTCTTCTTCCTCTTATTCTTCTTCTTCTTCTTCCTCTTCTTCCTCTTCTTCTTCTTCCTCTTATTATTATTATTATTATTATTATTATTCTTCTTCTTCTTCTTCTCTTCTTCCACTTCTTCTTCTTCTTCTTCCCCCTCTTCTTTTTCGACATCTTTTTCTTCCACCTCTTCATCTTCTTCTTCTTTCGCCTCTTATTTTTATTATTCTTCTTCTTCCACCTCTTATTATTATTCTTCTTCTACCTATTATTCTTCTTATTCTTCCTCCTCTTCTTCTTCTTCTTATTCTTCTTCTTCCCACTCTTCTTCTTCTTCTTTTCTTCATCATCATCATCTTCTTCTTCTTCTTTTTCTTCATCATCATCATCACCATAATCTTCTTCTTCTTTGTCTTGGTCTTCTTCCTTGTCTTCTTTTCTTTTTCTTCTTCTTCTTCTTCTTCTACTTCTTCGTCTTCTTCTTCTTTTTCATCTTTTTCTTTTTCTTCTTCTTCTTCTTCATCTTCATCTTCATCATCATCATCTTCTTCTTCTTTGTTTTATTCTTCTTCTTCTTCTTTTTCTTATTTTTCTTCCTCTTCTTCTTCTTCAACTACTACTACTACTACTTCTTCTTCTTCTTCTTTTTCTTTCTTCTTCTTCTTTTTCTTTCTTCTTCTTCTTCTTCTTTCTTCTTCTTCACTTTCTTCTTTTTCTTTCTTCATCTTCTTCTTATTCATCATCATCATCATCATCATCATCTTCTTCTTCTTCTTCTTTCTTCTTCTTCCTCTTCTTCTTCATCTTCTTCTTATTCATCATCATCATCATCATCTTCTTCTTCTTCTTCATTCTTCTTCTTCTTCCTCTTCTTCTTCTACTACTACTACTTCTTCTTTTTCTACTTCTTCTTCTTCTTCTGCTACTACTACTACTACTACTACTACTACTACTACTTCTTCTTCTTCTTCTTCGTCTTCTTCTTTTTCTTCATCTTCATCATCATCTTCTTCTTCTTCGTCTTCTTCTTCTTCTTCGTCATCATCATCATCTTCTTCTTCGTCATCATCATCATCATCTTCTTCTTCTTCGTATTATTCTTCTTCTTCTCTTTCTTTGTCTTGGTCTTCTTCCTTGTCTTCTTTTCTTCTCCTTCTTCTTCTTCTTCTTCTTCTTATTCTTCTTCTTCTACTTCTTCCTCTTCTTCTTTTTTTCATCTTTTTCTTCTTCTTCTTCTTCTTTGTCTTCTTCTTCTTCTTCTTCTTCTTTGTCTTCTTCTTCTTCTTCTTCTTCGTCTTCTTCTTCTTCTTCTTCTTCTCCGTCATCATCATCTTCTTCATCTTCTTCTTCGTTGTATTCTTCTTCTTCTTCTTCTTCTTCTTTGTCTTTGTCTTCTTCCTTGTCTTCTTTTCTTCTCCTTCTTCTTCTTCTTCTTATTCTTCTTCTTCTACTTCTTCCTCTTCTTCTTTTTTTCATCTTTTTCTTCTTCTTCTTCTTCTTCTTCTTCTTTGTCTTCTTCTTCTTCTTCTTCTTTTTCTTCTTTTTTCTTCTTCTTCTTCGTCTTCTTCTTCTTTTTTCTTCTTCTTCTTCGTCTTCTTCTTCTTTTTTCTTCTTCTTCTTCGTCTTCTTCTTCTTCTTCTACTTCTTCAACTACTACTACTACTATTTATTCTTCTTCTTCTTCTTCTTTTTCTTCTACTTCTTCAACTACTACTACTACTTCTTCTTCTTCTTCTTCTTCGTCTTCTTCTTCTTCTTCTACTTCTTCAACTACAACTACTACTACTTCTTCTTCTTCTTCTTCTTCTTCTTCTTTCTTCTTCTTCTTCTTCTTCTTCTTCTTTCTTCTTCTTCTTCTTCTTCTTCTTCTTTCTTTTTCTTCTTCTTCTTCTTCTTCTTCTTTCTTCTTCTTCTTCTTCTTCTTCTTCTTTCTTCTTCTTCTTCTTCTTCTACTACTACTACTTCTTCTTCTTCTTCTTCTTCTTCTTCTACTTCTACTTCTTCTTCTTCTTCTGCTACTACTACTTCTTCTTCTTCTTCTTCTTCTTCTTCTTCTCCTTCTTCTTCTTTTTCTTCTTCTTCTTCTCCTTCTTCTTCGTCTCCTTCTTCTTCTTCTTTATCTTCTCCTCCTTCTCCTCCTCCTCCTCCTCCTTCTTCTTTGTCTTCTTCGTCTTCTTTGTCTTCTTCATCTTCAGAATTATTTTCTAATTATTCTCCAACTTCTTTTTCTACAACTTATCCTTCTTCTTTTTCTTTTTCTTGTTATTACTACTTTTATTATTTTTATTACTATTATTTACATTTTCTTTTCTTATTCAACATTTCATCTCCAAATTATTGTATTTTTTTTTTCTGAATTTCTTTCTTGTTCATTAAATTTTTTTTCTTTAACATCTTCTTTTTATTCTTATTTTATTTAATAATTTTTAAATAATTAACTAAATTAACAACAATATGTAATATAATACTCTTTTTATCCGATTTGTAGTGTTTTCTCCTACATTAAAAAAAATAAATACTGAATATTATGAATTTCAATTATACCTATATTAAGATAATAATGATAATTCAACCAAAAGGTTTTAAACCAAATCTAGGTTTTTTCCCATGATCTCTACCTATATACCTAAAAAGCTTTCAAATTAAAAAACTTCCTTAGTTTGAATATACTTTAACATACTTAAAAATCAAAATTCTAGGCATTTTGAAAATGATTTGAAATAGTATTTACATCATGAACCAATATATAAATATAAGATTACTAGTGTTATTGATCACCATAAGAGACATTCTGATCAATAAAATAAAAAAATATGATACATTAGATTCTTAGCAAACGAAACTTAGTGGTTGTCTTTAATGTTCGATCAACTTCATATTCATTGACTCCTTCATTTTTCATAATGAGTTTGATAGAAAAAATATAACAAAATTGATTACTAGAATGAGTCTTCCAATTATATTTTTGGAACATTTTAAACTATTTTATATTATGTAATCTACTTCCTACCTGGTTATCATAAAATTTCTTTGTCAAATAGCAGAATTGAGATAATAAACTTTTTAAAATTTGAAAAATAATTAGTAAAAACCTTATTAAAGTTCTTTATCACCCAATATATCAATTATAAGTATAAACTAAATAAAAAAAATCAAGATTTCTTCAGATTATTTTTCCTTATGATGACCCTATCATATATGGGTTTCTAACAAGGTTATTTAAGTAGTATGATATTTCAAATAAAGTTGTTAGTATTAAATTTTGATAATATTTCAAATAAGAAAATCTTGATTAATATATTTGTCAAAACTATTAGAGGTGGGCTCTTAGCTGATATTTTTTATGTTGGTTGTAAGTCTTAGATATAAACCTAATTTTGCATGTGGGAATAAAAATAGTCTCCCATATATTCGAAAACATATGAAATTTACCAAATTATTATAAGGCACCTAACATATAATAAGAGTGCTACACTTTATGTTTGTTAATAGGCATAAAAAATAAAAAAAAAATCCAAATGGATGTCGAATACCATTGGAATTATACCTATCTGATATTAGATTCATGTGTTATTCATCGTTATATGATATTTGACAATTTAGACTATAAATAGAAATTTTAGTTTCGAATAATTTGATGAATTTTTATGATACAATAAATTTGTCTTTGACTATACGCATTCTTACTACTTGTATTGCACTTGGGTGTATATGCAATAGTAATTGCATGTCTGAAAGTATAGAGGATACTACATTTTAGTGTCATAGCTATTAAGATAAAAACTAATCATTTAAAATACTAGTTTTGCATTTAATCTCTTTATTGCTTTACTACCAATATGGATCTATGATTAAGGTGGAAGGGGCAAAAAATATATTAAAATACAAATTCACTTGCATGAACCAAGCAAAAAAAAACTATATGGTATGATTCAAAATCAATTTGATAATATGTTTTAACATAATGATTCTCAATATACTAGTTTTAGTGGCCTACCAAGTAAAAAACATGGACACTAATTAGAAATGATGACTCTTCTATTCACTTAGCTAGGTGCAAGTATGGGGGTGATCTATCAAATAAAAGAATGCTACATGATACTTGGGCACCAATTATTATTCCATTCTAGCATATAATGATAATAAAAAGTTAGAGATATTGTGTTGGCGGAAATCATATGAATCTATTTATCACATGCTATCTAAGATGACACATGATTTATTAACTCATTTAATATCTAATAAATGATGGGTCTTCAGAATAGAGGATTATGAGATCCAAACTATGAGCAGATATCATAAAATTATTTTCATGCTAATTAAAAATTGAGAGAATTCAAGGATGAGTCTACAAGATGAAGTGAAAAAGTTGTTACTGAATGATAACTCATACAACATCAAGGATATCTAGACTACCGCTACCTCAAACTATAAATTAGACATTATGATCCAAATTTCAACCATACTTTAGACTTAGGCTAATTATAAAAGAATGTTAGATGACTAGTCTAAATATTGATGATGTCGTAGCTGGCTGTTGTTTATTTTTGAAGTCATGTTGTGATGTGCGTTAAAACATTTTAAATTTATTATATTTTGTGATATCATCATTAAACCAAAATTGCAAAAGTGAAACAAAAATATTTTTTTTGAGTTTTGAATTTTATTCATTTTAATTTATAGTACAATACAATTTATTTTAATATTTTAATTTTTAGAAATTAAAAATTTACTTTAACTTAGAGATAATAGCTAGTTGTTAGTATCCATTAGACTGGAGCTAGACTAGCTGGCTACTATGTAGTGCTGGCTAACTAGGCTAGTCTATGTTAGTTGGACTATGGTAAAGGCATAATGTAGTGTAGTGGCCCTACCACTACTAGTTGGACCTAGCATGACCTAATCCAACCCGAAGTGGCCCTGGATACCCAATTAAGGAAGGAACATCATCCTCCATGCCAATCCATCCTTTCATGATGTGAAGCCGACATTACATGGCATGGTTAGCCAATCCATGTCGTACCAAGCATAGCATTAATACCTAATTGGTCCACCAAAATTTGGGTCTTTCCATCATAGGATGGCTTATTTGGAACCTCTAAACTTGATGGGGTATTAATCATAAGTAGCTTCAATTTCCAACAAGGTTGGATCATACTAACATGATAATGAAAACTATTGTGAATCAAATTGAAAAGCTTGCACTTACAATAAAGGAGAAGAAGATCAATGGATAGTCTAGAAATAATGAAATAAATATGAAGCAATGCAAGTACTAATATTGAGAAATAGTAAAGAAATAAAAAAATAAAAATAGAAGGAAAATCAAATGTGAAGTTGATACAAAAGAATATGTTGTTGCAGTTGAAGTTACAACATCCAATATCACAACACCTAAAGTCATGACTTCCAGAATCATGATACAACTTTACCTTATTTCCCAACTTATTCCACTAGAAGAAAAGAATGATGAAATGGAAAAAATAATGAGATGCAGATGAATTCTCACAACAAAAAGAAAGATGATGCAAAGAACAAAAAATATGCAAATAATTTTAACTCTATCCACCTCAATCTTTTTTTTCTGCTATAGTTTAGAAAAAGAAAGCTAAATAAAATGTTTTGTTGGTTTCTCTATATTTTTAAAAGTTTGAAAGTAATATAACTATTGCAAAAGCCCTATCTCAAAAGTTACCCTATGTAAGTTCATTAAAGTTACAAAGATTAGCAAGAACTTATAAACTTATGGAATGGTGAGTATGATCAAGAATTAAAGTGCAATAATTCAAAGAAAACTCATGAGGAAACTCAAGATCTAGGTAGTTTTACCATTCCATGCATGGAGAGCACAAATTTTAGGAGGCCTTATATGACTTGGACGTGAGTATTGACATAACATTATTATCTATAATAAAGAGGCTCAAACTAGGTGAAATTACTTCAACTTCTCTTTCTTTACAAATTTTTAATAGATCATTTAAATTTTCCAAGGATATCATTAAAGATGTGATAGTGAAAGCCATAAAATTTATTTTCTTTGCAAACTTTGTGGTATTGGACAAGGATAAAATTCTTATGCTTTTTTAATCATAGGAAGATACTTCTTTGTTAACTGGATAAGTATTTAATGACATCAAGAAGGAAGAATTTATTATTCATGAGGGAAAATAACAAGTGAAGTTGAACGTATTAAAAAACCAATAAAATCTAAATGATGAGAATAATTAATAGCCTCATAAACATAGCTGAAAACTAGAATGTGGAATTCATAATGAAAAATTTTCTACAAGATTTCTACTCAAAGAAATAGAAGAAATTTGAAAAGTAAAAGAGTTCATGGAACAAGAAAAGGTTGTGACATACCTTGAATATAACATATGTTATGATGTCATAACAATTTTCAAAATCACAACTAAAGAAGAAAGAGAGACATGCTATTATTAAATTGTAACTCACATTGCCTAATCCACAACATTCCTATGTGAAGAGAAATGAGAAAAAGACACATACTCCAAAAAATATAAAAGCAGCACGACCTAAAAAAATTTCACCAATGCTTGATGAAGTGCCTCCTTGGAAAATAAAAGTTGTGAGAAATGTTGATGAAGACACAAAGAAAATATAAGCCAAGAAGGAAGAAAAAATGGAAATGAAAATGGTTGAGGTTGAAGTATCAGAAGAAGTCATGACATATGATATAGTCATGATTCAATTAATCAGATTGATAAAAGAAGAAGTCATGATGTAAATTAAAAAATCCATGAAATTGATAGAACATGATATAATGGAAGAAAATGTCATGATGAATTTCAACATTGTGATACCATTATAGAAGGGATGACAACCCAATGCCATGACAAAATTCAAAGTCATGATCAAGATTGAAGTAGAGATAACACATATTGATATTGTGACAATTAATAAATTCATGATATTTGAAGAATTACAATCAAGAGAAATTAAGTGACAAAGGGAAAGATGGTGAAGGAAAGACATGAGAATTATGCTAGCTCAAAAAAGAAGGAAAAGAAGATGATCTTTTGTCCAAAGTCATTGACCAAAGATACAATGAGCATGAGGTAGAAAGAGATTATAGAATGTAATGAGAAGATTGCTTCATTGGCAAAAGTTGACAATGGAAATACTAGAATAGAAAATTTGTTTAACTAAAGATGTTAAACATAATACTGCTTAAGAGTTAATCCAAATATTTATTTTTTACTAGCGTGATTGTAATTTTTTTATTTTATACATTTCACCAATTCATACACAAAATCCAAGGACTATGTTGAGATGTCAAACCAAATCATGATATCATAAATGACTTCTAATCCAATAAAAGTAGTCATAATAGTCAAACCCATTCATGATTATTTTTCTTGAAATGACCATAGATCATATCACCATAGAAAGCCTAATCATGGTGCCATGAGAATAAGTTCTAAAAGTATTTTCATGTTGCAACTTATATTATCAGATTCCAAGTACTTTGTTGTGACAATTTTTTTTAAGTCGTGACATATGTTTAATATTGTATAAAAATCCATGACCCTAAAATTATTTCATGATTCTTTTTCTTACACACCTACTATCAAACTCTCTACGACAAAGATCTATCTTGTAGATTGACACCATGTTGAATGGATAAATATTGATGTCAAGGCTTAGAAGAAGAAGAGACAAAGTTGGAAGTTTGAAGGCAAATGTAAAACAAAGAAAGAAAAGCCTCAACATGATTGAAACACAACTTTCATCATGTGATGCAACACTATAGTCAAAGAAGGAAAAAAAATTGGAAGTCTCATGCCTTTTCACACAAGAGTATCATGGATAAATGAGGATTTGGAGAGATATTACTTCTATTATAAAAAAATAATTGAGAAGAGAAACTATATGAATCTATGATAACATTTCAAATGGGACAATGCAATAATAGAAAAAAAGATATGCTCAAAACTTGATGACATGCAAGAGATGAAGTATTATGTATGTGGAATATGAGTGCATTTATATAGGATTTTTATTAATGAAACCATGCAATTGAAAGAGGTTTTAGATAACACAAATTTCAAAATCATAAAAAAATGTACCTAGCCTACAAGTACAATATTATCGACAAAATCTTGATGGATGGCAATAAAAAATTGAGAGGAATAACAAAGAGTCATTATGGACACATACTAAGGGGAGAACTAACTAAAGAAGACCTGGTTTGGCTATATTTTCTATGTTCGGTCTTATAGCCTACCCTCCATCTCTCTATTATCAATCAAGATATAAAAATCTTATTATTTTCCATGTTAAAGGTATATTAAATGATTCTCAACAATATATTAGAGAAGTCAAACTTCAATTACAAATGAAGTAGATCCTCGTGTAACATCATTTACCCCTTCCTTATTACAATATTATCTCATGCTAACGGAGTCCCAACATATTAAGATAGAGATGAATTATGTCAATGAATGTCTCCATGATATTGGATGGTGTAAAGAGAGAACTTAATGAAAAAAAAAGAGAAAGCTTATTCTTGAAGGATAAGAACTAGATGAAGTTGGAAAAAAAGGGTGAGGCTTCACTAAAGCCAAAACTTAAAAAATGTGGGAGATGATGATAATTCATAAGAAGAATTACACCCACAATTTGAGAAAAAGAAACAGATAAAGGCAACATTCTTGGGAGAAATCCTAACCTTATTGAAGAGCATGAAATTGGAGGTCACTGATAGAAAAACCTAAATGAAGGAAGAGTTAAAAAGTATGCACATATACTTTGTAGTAGACTTGATACAAGCCCAGCAACATGATGCGTTATTGAAAATGCTTCTAAATGCAAAGGAATGCCTATTTGTATCCTAATAAAAGAAATTTGAAGAACAAGTGATGAAGAAAATTAAAATAATGGAGACAAGCACGACGGATTGTCAAAAAACCTTTTGCATAGTTTACCAGTCCATCTCTAATGAGTGGTACTGGATAATAAAGAAAATAGATGGAACAAAAGCAACCACCAAATTTTGGAAAAAATGTGGATAGAAGATTTGGGGATGTGCAATGCTAATCAAATAAATATGTATTATAAACATGGGTTATTTGAGGAGATCCTCAACTCAATCGACAAGAGGTCAGATGAGAAATACAACATCATTTCTAGGATGATGGATTGGGAAGTGAACAAGAACTAAGAAATCAGGAAGCCATCTATATTCATGTCACAATTCGAGCCATCGAAAGCTAATTTTCCATTGAAAGATTTTGATGAAAAGTCATGAAAAACCTTCTTGTTTCTTCACCAATATAATGTATCATTTACTTTTCTTTCTCTTACTAGAAAGAACATACGGAGGGGGGGGGGGGGGGGTGATTTTCTTTTCTTTGCTCGAGGATAATCAAATATTTAAGTGTAGAAATTTGTTCATCACTAAACATACTATCTTTTTGTGGATTTATTTTGCTTGGTTTATGTGGTGTATGTACTATGTTTTTGATCAAAAAAAGACTTGTATTGCATGAAAATACATTTTCATAAATTTTGATAAAAAATAGTGATATCGGATCTAAATTAGGTATAAAAGATAGACTTGTGGTATACAAGTCTTTTACATTGTAATGATATTTTTATTTTTGTGACATCATTAGCACTCGCATTGACCTTTAAACTAGCCACGACAATCTTTCTTTGTTATGAATTTATATTGTAGTCATGATATTCATAGAGGTGTCAAACGGGACGTGTCGGGCAGGGCCGTCCCATTTTTATCGGCCCTAACGTGCTTTCATGTCGGGTCAGGCACGGCATGGTTACTGTACCGTGCCATGCCTAGCCCGGAATGATTATTGTACCATGTCGTGCCTGGCCCAGCACGATTCTAAGGAGGTTAATCTGGCATGCACAAAATTTCCGGGTTCGGCTCAGTTAGGCCGAACCTCTAATATAGGGTTTCGACATGCCCGAAACCCTAATTTTTTAAAAAAATGGGATTTCGGTGCACCCAAAACCCTAATTTAAAATAATTAGGGTTTAGGGACGCTTGAAACCCTAATTTTAAAAAAAAATAGGATTTCAACGTGCTAGAAACCCTAATTTTAAAAAAAATTAGGATTTCGGCACGCCTGAAACCCTAATTTAAAAAAATTAGGATTTTAGTGCCCCCGTAACTCTAATTTAAAAATTTTATTTCTCGGCTCGTGCCGAGGTACTGTGCCAACGGGCCACGGTACCGTGCTGGGCTAGGCACAGCATGAGACCTGGTTGGCCTCGGCACTGCATGGCACAATCGTGCCGTGGTCAGGCATGGCATGAGCCCGGGCATGAAAAATTTTTGTGCCATGCTGGCCTAGGCCCAGCCGAATCATGCCGTGCCTCGTGCCAGGCCGGCCCGGGCCGGTCCGGTTGACACATCTAGATATTCATTATACATCATGACTTACTACAATGTCATAATATCTTTCTACATTGTAATATAAATTTCTTGACCATGACAACATTTCTAAGTCACGGTCATATTAGCCCAAAATACATTTTAACCATTTTATTTTCATGTTGTGATAGCCAACACATTTAATCTTAGTCATGACTTTGAATCAAAGTTGTGCCAATTATGAATGATAATATGAACACATAAAATACTTTTCATGCCACGATATAATCACTATAGAACCAAAACTATATTTTACGAAGCTATATTATATTATGGCATTCTTTTCACATCATGATGTCATACTGAAGGGCATGAATGACACTAGTCGTGACTTTTTTTTTGCATCATGATATCATCTTAACATATTCATAACAATGTCATAACAGTTCCCATGACATGCCATAAATTGGTAATTACAAAAGCTATTCAATACATTTTTTGCTACAACATCAACATAATGTTGCAACTTGGAATTTAGTAAAATGTTATAGTCACTGACATGACTTGAGGATATAAAACTAGACTAAATCAATTTCAAAATGATATAGAGAAACCTAGGAGAGAATCGAGAATATTTTAGGAGAATAAAAACTCCAATGCCTTCTCGAGTAGGAAAATAGCATACATTGGCATGAAATGGATAGGATCACAAACTAAATTTGAAACATTGATCTTAATGTTGCCTAACCTTGGAGATGCACGATTTGAGAAAAAGATTCCCAAATCACCTCGCTTGAATTCCTTCCAAATATCTGGGTAGTTAGGGACCTAGGATTGATTTATGTATTTATATATGATGGATGTGAATTGTAATGATTTATTATGGTTTTGTTATACATTGAATGTTGATAGATATGAGTGTGTATTAAAATGTTAATTTTGGGTTCTACCATTTCAATGGACTATGTCTGCTAGTTGTAGTTGATGGTTATAGGTAAATAACATGACATAATGCAAGGAGCCTGCATAAAAAACAAGTGATAGCACTCTGACGACTTTCCATTTATTTTGGCTTTATTATGTGGTATCACTAGGTTGACATTAGTTCAATTAATGTAATTATGATGCTAATAAATCCAAAAGCATAAATATTATTATAACCATATTATTGTGTATTATCTAGAAGAACTAGCCTAAAAATAATGTGAAAGTATATTACAACATCTAGCCTAAGTTTCATAAATCCATTGATATTGTGTGTTGGTTATGGTAAATGGTAATAGATAAGCAATAAGACAAATACAAGGGGATGTGCATCAACATGAAGTGATAACCCTTTGATCACCTTCTTCTTGTATGTCTTCCATGGATGAAATTATTAGGGTAATATAAGTTTAATTGATATGAAGATGGTGCTAATAAAACCAAAATATAAAAAATACTATTATTGTCATATTGTTATATATAGTCTAGGAAAACTGAGACCAAGGTATAGAAATACACACATTCAAAGTAATCATCAATGATAATTTATACATTCCCTAAAAGGAGTCAAAAATATGAGGTTGCTAATGGATGATACATGTGTAGCTTTGGTGGATATTGATAGGTATAACCGAAGGCACAGTATCAAAGAGACCATCCTTGGTGGTGACAACCCATAGTTGATAATCTTTTGAAGGCTAACAAGATGTGGGAGACCCCACATTTCCTTACCCCGTGTTCAATAATCATGCATGACATTGCTACAATACCATAGAGAAAATATAATCATACATACAAATAAACCACCATAAAATCTAAGTATATGTCCAAAACCTAGTTAATCTTATCAATATGAGAAATTTGTAAATTCATTGCAACTTGATCAAAGTGTGATCTCCAATCCATGTGGGATTGATATCTAGACTTATATTTAGTTTATTATTTGTACAACTTAATTATATACTAGTGGAATTTTATTAGATGCACAAACATGCCTAATGAGCTTTAGTACAATCCCTAGAACCATTGAGTTTTGGGCATCATAGCAATGTTGCAATACTTTCCATCCCTCAAAACTATATAGAAAAGAGGATGGGAAACTTGTTTATAACACTTTGAACTCAAAAATGCCACTATTGTGTGGATAAAAAATATGCATTTGTAAGAAGAATTTGGGTACCATTTGAGAGCATCACCATCAACCAACTATTGAACATTGAACATAAGAAAAGAAAAGAAATGAATGTAACATGGAATAGAAAAGAATCTGAATGTGAACATACCAAGAAGAAAATACAGAGAGCAATCCAATGTGTGGTTTTATTTCTTATGTTCAATGTTGCAACCCAAATAGCATGTATCAACATGCGACAAAGACGAGCCAGAACTATTGTATGCTCTAGTCAAAGCATAGAAGGTTAATATGGGAAAGATAATAGATAAATTTATTTTGGATTATCAAAAAGAGAGATTCATATGTCACATCATCACACCTCGATCATCTCCAAGTTATGCAACACATAAGTTGTGAAAGTTGAACCAAAAACTAATGAAGAATGCGCTAAAATGATGCCTGCCATATTGATTAGATTTAAGAAACAAAATAAATAAACAAAGAAGAAAAGGAATCACGATGAGGTAGAAATACAAGTATAAAGAACAAAATAGATGGAACTACATGGAGTGCCTCAACCCACTACAAAAAATGAAGAAGACAAGGGGGACAAAGATAATATGAATGCACTGAAAGATTTTTTTACATAATGAACTTGGAGGATCAATTTGATAGATTATGCAAGAGGTGAAAGATGAAATAAAAAATAGAGATAATAGTAATACATGGACGAAGGAACTAAAACAAAGAGATGAACTCTTCATAGAGGTGAAATAAAACAAAAAAGAAAAGCTATGGAACATGCTTAAAAAATAGAATATGAGATGCAACAAAGAGTAGAGGATTTTTGGCACTATTTTTTTTGGCAAACAAAGAAGAGAAAGCAAAAGCCTCCTTCAAAACAATTCAATAAAAAATAAGAAATAAGGTGAAATCAATCACAAAAATGAAACTTTTCATTATGATCCACCTCTATTCAACTAAATCTCTACTACACATTACATATTTATTTTGTGGTGATTGATTAATAATTTGTAATATGTTGTGAATGATCTTGTTCTACATAATTAGACATAGATGACTTCTCTTTACATGAGGAAAAGCAAAAGTCTTGGTGTGAGGGAGTCATGGAGTTGATCAGTGTTACAACTTTTTGTGGGTATCAAAATTATCAATAATTGATATGAACCTAAAACCTTGCTGGGTGTTGAGGATCTCTTATCCAAAGTAGTTCCGCAACTATACAAGTTGTACAAATAAATAAATATACTTAATTCTAGATATCGATCACATAGATCACCTCATAGTTGTCCCCTTAGTATTTCAATACCAAAACCACATGTTATTCTAACAAAAAGTCATGTATATATCTACTCATTTTAGGCAATATTTTAACTATCCTTGTTGATTACTCTAAGCATGCACTTCTATTGCTCAAACTCTAATTATCTTAAAGATGCAAAATAATGTCATACAAAATATATTTATATTTTTGACTTTGTAAGCTTCATACACAATTAATATATATTTTTATTGACTCTCATATATAAAAGTCATACAAGAGAGAATCCCATATAGAGCTATCACTATCATACTAGATTCCCCTACTTGTGTGTGTAATGTGACATACTTGCCACTGCCTATCATAGTAGACACATGACTCCCTTACTATAGTAAAACTCCTAGGTCAAATATAATATTTGATCCCCACATTATTCGAATGTTACTTTTTATAGATAGTACATAATGGATTTATCTTAAATGCATATATATTTTCAGTTCCATATTCATAACGTAATGATTAAACATATTTCAAATTCAGATTTTCATCCATTGATTTATCTCATATGTTAAGATTAGAAGGGCTATCACTTCCTTCTTATCATCTTATGTGAGTATGTCTCATGACTTATATGTCACTATCTACTATGGCTGATACTCATAAACTTACATATTCATATAAACCCTAAGTTTAGGTTCTAAATTGCATTCATATCAATATCAAACTCATAATCATTCATCATAATATAAGCATATTCATCAACCCTAAATTTTAATTTAGATAGACATTGGGGAGGAAATCACATGAGATGTGTTGAGGGATATCTTGTGGATTCGAGGATTCCTAATGAATACCCAAATGAATATATATATATATATATATATTTCTAATTCCAATCGAGAATTACATATGCTCACATTGAATTTTTTCTAATTGAGGGGCAGAATAGCATTGCCTAAGGTTTTTGGTATGCGTGGTTGGTAATTTTATTTTATTTTTTTTTAAGTATTATTTTTATACTTTGGGGATGTATGTGATATTTTATTTTGGAATACATATCACCGACTTGTGGTTGCAACTTTATTATCTCTTCGGGTCTTTTATGGAACATTGATATTATGGTGACAATGGATTTCATAGCTCAAGAAACTTTTCTATGGAGATCTCTATAAAACAAAGTTATAGTACTAGAAATGACTATGACTTTGGTCTTGGCTTTTTGAGCTAAGTATTGCGGCAATATGATATTAAATCTCTAAAACACAAAATCATAGTATTAGAATTTGTTATAGCTTTATTCTTAGTTTTCTAAATGAATTGTCATGAAACTGGTATTATCATGATTAAGATATTTATTCCCTATAACACAAAGTCATGGTGTTGAACAAGACTTTGAGTTTGATATTTTATCTATGTAGCACAAAGTACTAAAATTAGAATTAGCCGTGACTAGAGTAAATACTATCTAGAATGAAAATTCAAAGTAAAAAATAATGCCATGATTCATAATACATTGTATTTTGATTTTATATCGAATAAGTCATGACTCTAGAATGTGCCATGACTATTTTTAGTAGTGGGGCACTTGGATGGCATGATGAGAAAATCATGTCCTAATTATTAAGTATTTTAAAGATATTGTGGCCATGACTCTTAAAAAATATCATGGCCATGAAGATTATTTTCATAGTTAAATACTTATGTTAACTTGGTGGTAAAGATGTTGCATGCAAATAATGTCATAATTATTTTGTATAGAGTTATGGCCAAAAAGGGATACCACTACCATCCAATAATAAGTGTGGGGGTGTATCCAAGTCATGATAATGGAATTGTTATGACTATCAATTATCTTCTTTTCCCTCCAAGCTTTTGCTCCATTGAGTCTATCAATTTAACTTGAAATCACAATGATTTCACTAATATTTATTAACTTCTCTAAAAATAAGAATTTAGTAAAATATTTTCTATAAATACTATAATAGTGAAAACATAATAAGATATATACTCTTCAAATGACCAAAAAAAGATGGTGTCAAACAAACTCTCATACTAAACATATTTTTCCTCCACAAACAATGAATCTTCCTCAAGACACCCACACCAAAAGAAGAAGTACATGTCTAGGATAATAACGACTAGGTTTGAGTATCATGATAGACTTTTATTTTGGAAATGGGATCTAGAATCTTGGGATTTGTAATGAATGGGTCATGGTATATTATATCTATACAACAAACAATGCAAAAAATATTTCTTGGGTGGTTTCCCAAGCATATATATATCTAATGTTCATATATATATGTTCATTGGATATCTAATTTGATCACTAATTGTAGTTGTCCAAGCCATCTTCTTTATATAATCTTTTTTTTTGGCTTGTATTCTAAATTTTCTTTTAGCATCATGTAATCCATCAGCATATCTTCTTCGATCTATTCTACCAATGATGCTAATACTTGAGAAAGATTACTAAAGAATCAAGTGAAAATTTACTTTTTGATAGACCTATAGAAATTGCATTATACCTTATTTTATAGTAGGTAAAGTTAAGGTATTCATTGAAGTTTCAACTATCTTTATTACAACTACCTATTCTTCATCTACCTTCGAATGTTCCAAAAATATAGTTCTACCTTGTCTTTTTGTTCCAGCATACCAATGATTATATGGGGACTTTCATTTACATGTAACTCTATGATAATCTTGAAAATATTTTCAATAACTTCTGTGTGTTGTTGAATCAAGAATTTCTTCATTTTTACCACCTCCCTTACATTTTTGGAGTTGTATGAATCAGATTTTCCAAAAGTTTTAGCTTCAAAGAATGCCACAACTTCAAAGCAATCTTCCTTTTTATTGTTATTTTTATAGTTTTCTTTAAGTCATGGTTTGTATACTTCATCATCATCTTCATATTTTTTTGAGCTAATACATTCTACAAAAGCTTACCATCTAAAATCTACTTTTTGTCTCATCATGATATTTAAGAGGCTATCTATTCTCTAGTAATATTTCTTGTCATAATCTAGATTTTATAGTTCTTTGTAAAAGTTAGATTTCACTTGATCTTCACCTATAAGAAATATAAATTCCCCCTTCTTAACATCAATTAAATATCTATCTAGTGGCTAAAAATGGTCATCCGAGATCAAAGGATCACACTAATTTTTCTTTATATCAAACATAATAAAATCTACTAGAAAAATAAATTTACCAACCTACACTAAAACTCTTCAATAATACTATTTGGAAAATTGATTGAATGATCAACCATTTGAAGTAAAAGAGAAATTGAAATTATCTTGCCAAGGTTTAACCTTTATATTATAGATAATGACATTAAATTCACACTTCATTCCAAGTCATGTTGCACCTTTTGGAAAGTGAACTCATTAATTATGAACAAAATCATAGGGCATCCTAGATATTTCAAAATTCTTGAAAATTTTTATTAGATGATAGTGCTACACGTATCGATCATATATACTATTTCATGTCTATAACTTCTTCTTTCTATTCATTATGTCTTTAATAATCTTTATGTAATTTCATATTTATGATAATGCTTCATCAAATAGAATATTTACTTTAAACTCTAGGAAAACATTAATAAACTTATCATATTACTCATCCATCATTCCATTTCTAAATTATTATGGAAAAATTATAATAAAAAAGTTTATTTATTATTGGCATAGTCTTTTTGTTGCACATCCTATAAATTATTTCTTTGGGTAATCTATATTTTTTCCTCCTCTACTTTATTTATCTCACTTGGGGTGAAAGTTAGGCAATTTGTTATGTGGGTGCCATGATTTTGGGAAATGTCTTTGCATGTTGTGTCATTGCATTGGAAGATGTCATTGCATGATGTGCCATTACTTATACAGATATCATGACATCTTATGTTGCATCGATGCATTATGTTTTGACATTAGGAAAAGTTGTGGCTTCTTCAACCATAGCTTCCTCTTCTATGACACCTCCCCCCTTGGCTTTTATTTCTAATTGTTGCCTCTCTAATCCATTGCCACATCTTGGAATAATGGACAAACACTTCTTTCAATTTGCATCGGTTTTTCTAAGTAGTTCATCCATACTCTTCTTTTTCATTGAGATTGATATTTTTCCAAGTTGATTTCAATCTTTTTTATTATTATTATCATTTATTCTAGTCTCATTTCATTTTATTCTATCTAGTTCTTTTGAAGATCATTTTTTTTGTCTCCATGAGCAATACCTACTCTCTTCAAGTAATAACTTTTTTACTCCCTTTAGGTCAATGTAATTGGAATTTGATACTCCTTGTATTTGATAGCCCATCAATTAATTCCTAGAATCCTTCTGAAAATTTTCCAAGTTCTACTACACATTCTTAGGGCTCCCATATAATAGGCACTCATGATTTCTCTAATAAAATTGGTTGTGTGTGGAGGTATTGTTGTTGAGTCAAAATATATACCCCTTGCTCTGTACATTATGAGCTCCTTCTGCTTGATACACAGGGTCGAAATTTATCATTCCATGTTTTTGTAAAATAGAAACTTCTTGCACTCTTGTTTATTTGTCATTTTGGGATCCAAATTTATTGACAAACATGTCTATTTTCACTTCCATAGAAGTCAATCTATCCAACTCAAATAATCCAACTTATTTCCTTTATTGTACTCAATTATTTAGAGTTTAGTAGGTGTTCTTTTCTTATTCTTCAAAAAGAAAATATGCTTCCTATGGTGATTTATTGATAATAAAACTACTCGACACCATATCAACTGATATCTAATCATATAGTTCAGCCATTGAAAAATATTTTTGGAACCATGATCTAATCAATATTGTGGGCACCACCTCAAAATTTTTTGAATTAGTACCAAATATCATTTAACATTTCGTGCTCATCCTACTAAAATTGGTTTTATCTCTCTGCTTAGTTGAGAGGTGATTTGATGCAAAAAGAATTGATAAATTCATAATAACTTATCAATTCAACTCGTTTCAACCTCGAGATAAATAATGGAACTAACTTATGACTTTATCTCTTAAAAAATGAAAGAGACATTAACCTTGTAGTATCCAAGCAACTCTATGCATCTTCATTATCATACATCTCTAAGAAATTATAACAAGGCCATTCAAATCTTCTAAAATTCTCTGACTATATTGATATTGTTACACCATATCTTTCAAACTTAGCTTCAACTCAAAGTGATTCAATTGCACTTGTTATATCTAAATCCTAGAATAATTATATATCATGGTAGGCCTTCAATAATCTCTCAAGGTGTAGTAAGGATTGGCCTATTAAAAAGTTTTTTTTTTCACCACCTATGTAATTTGCTTCCATTTCTTTTTCATAAGTTCTTTCTCAACTCTCTATCTTAGAAGCACTTTCATTGTTCTTTCAATTGTTGGGTCTAGATGATTTAACTGTCCCAAAAGTTTTCTCATATTAGTTGTGATGGCTACAAAATAGATAAAAAGAAAAGTATAAAACAACATATAAATACAATATAAAAATTAAGCAATAATCACATCCACACAACTAGAATCATAACTATCCTTTCACAAGGATAGTAGTATTAACTCAAATAGACTGATCAAATTATAATAAGATAATCCTCAATAACAGTACCAAAAGCTTATTTTGACTTTGTGATGGCACCAAAACTATTATTAATTGACATGTTCCTAAAACTTTATTGGGTTATAATCTCTTATCCAATATAGCTCCATAAATATATAGTTCATATAAGTAATAAAGTTGACATCTGTCTAGATATTGATCGCACAAAGATTATCTAGGTAGTTGTATCAATCATTAGTGAATTAACTATTGTTCAAGTTAAATAGATATACTTGATCTTTGAAAAGAAACTCGGACTTTAGGGTTGACTCATGTCTATGTATGTGATGATGTTGCTCTTATGTTTGGTCAATGTCATATTTTTTGTTGGAGAAAAAGTAGACTAGTGTGAAAATATGTATGTGGCCTCTTGACATAAAAGGTGGGCATTAAATTTGGACTTTTACAATCATGATGATCCTTACATAGTTTTTCTCTCAATATATAAACATCTAATCCATACTTCATTTAGTGTAAGAGTCATTCACACATCTACTTTTTTTAAGCAATATGTCAACTAACCTTGATAATTGATTTGAGCATATACTTTTATTCTTTAACCTCTAATTATTTTAAAGATGTAAAATAATGTGGTATTAAATGTGTTTCTACTTTTGGCTTCATGAGTATCATACTTATAATAATTAACATATATTTTCTAATGAATCTCACTATTGGAAGTCATATAATAGATAAGACAATCACTATCGTACTAGTCTCTCTCATTTTTGTGTGTCTCATAACATACTTGTCATCGTCCTTTATAACCCACATGTAAAACCCTATGTATTTGTGAAAACCTAAGTATCAATTCTAATTTGTATCTAAATCCATCAATATCCAAACAACACCATAAACACAAATATAAACTCATTTAATCATTAATTAAATACTACACAAGTATATTCATCAACCCTAGATTTCATTTTAGCTGGACAATAAGAAGAAATAACATGAGATATATTGAGAGATATCTCATATATTTGAGGATTCACAAAGAATGCCCAAGTAAAAATCTAAGTAAATAATCTTAATTCCAATCAAGAATTTCTTGTGCTCACATTGGATTTTCCCTAAATAGAAGTCAAAATAGAATTGCTTATGGTTCTTGGCATGCATGGTTTGTAATTTCTCCTCATTTTACTCTATTTTGTCTATGTATTGTTTTTATATTTTAGGGATCCATGTAATATTTTAAGTTGGAAGTAATGTCATGGACTTGAGGTTTTGACTTTATTATCTCTTCAGATCTTCTCTAGAGCACTATTGTTATAATGATAATGAATGTTTAAACTCAAGTAACTCTTTTATGGAGTTCTTTGCAACACAAAGTCAATGTGCTAGAATTGGTCATGACATTGATCAAATATTTCTAAGATAAGTGTCATTGATTTGGAAATTCCATTACTGATGCCTTAAACCTCTGTAACACAAATTCATAGTGTTAGAATTAACTATGGAATTGGTCTCATCTTTCTGAGAAAATTGTAGTAGTGTTGAAATTATAATTACTGTGATAATTACTCTCTATAATATAAAGCTGTACCACATGGTCAAGGTTTTGGAAAAGTAATGATTAGAGTAAATATTCTCTTGAACAATAAGTCATGGTAGAAAATAATACTATAACTCAAAATACTTCTTATTTTGGTTTTGCATTGAATATGTTGTGGCTCTAGAGATTACTATGACTATTTGTATTGGTGTAGTACTTGAATACCATGACAAAAAAATAATATCATGGTTAATAAATGTTAAAGATATAGTGTGACCAAAATACCAAGAAAATATCATAACCATAATGATTATGTTCTAACAATCAATTATTTGTATCAACTCGATCATGGAGTCATGGTATACATAGATTACCAAAACTTGTTTCATAGAGCTATAGCAAAGAAGGAATGTTGAAACTTCTATCCATTACTTTCTTTCCCCTCCAATCCTTTTCTCATTATGATTTCACTAACATTTGTTAACTTCTTTCAAAAATAATAATATAATAAAATTTATATCATAAATTCTATAAGAAATGCAAACACAATAACATATTCTTGATAAATGACCTAAAAAATCAATACATGGAGTGACAAGCAATAGTCCTAAAACACACCTATGCTTTGGCCTATTATTAGCATGATTAGAATGATTATTATCATGTGAAAGTGTCAATTATGGATGTTTCTCCATGACTTGTGGTTTTGGAAGTATAGACTAAATAGGAAGAAATAAGTAGCAAAATGAGTCATTATATGAGGTCATGTCTCATATTATCTTAGCCATAGTAAAACGAGTTGTAGAGCCATAACTATAAGCCATCACAAGATCTTTGGAAGGCATGAAATAGAATGAGTTGTGTCACGACAATTTATTTATGAATCCTGACGTCCACATGTTGTGATATAATATTTTCTAGTCACAACACCAAGAGGATCCACAAAGTATTTTGGTGATCATAAATGACATACATAGTTGTGGCCCTACTCTTAAGTCACAACAATACCTCATACACTATGACTATATTTGTTAGTCATGCCTATACTCATACAAAATGATTCTACTTCTCAATCTCATTAATTTTTCATTAGTCGCTACAATTTTTTATTCTAAGCTACTTATTTGTTGTGACACCTTTTATATGGTCATAACATCAAATTATCAAATTTACCTTTTCTCTAAGTCATGATTCCATGTGTTTGATTACAATGCTATTTTCATTTGTAGTAGCATTTTATGCACCATGGTACTCATCCTCATTTGAGATAGTATTTTGTAATGATTTTTCTATGATGCCAAAATCTTGATGGTTCTTGATACTGCATCAAAAGTTCATTAGGAGAACATAAGTGCCTAACAAAATTTTACGAATATATGAGATATATAAGTAATAAAGTAAAAGTAAATTTAGATATCAATCCCATTTAAATTGGTGATGACACTTTGATTAAGTTATAGTAAATTTAATAACTACACATGTTAATGAAATAAAATTAGGTCTCAGAGAGATATATAGAATGATACTTACATTCTGTGTATTATGGTCATACAATATGTGTTTGTTGGATGAAGGGGCAAAAAAATATGAAATCACCAATTGCCTTGTTAGCCTTCAAAAATCAATCAACCATGAGTTTCCACCACCATGGATGCCCCTCTATGGTATTTCCTTTGATATGCCTACTAGTGTCCATCAGTGTCACGCATTGACCTAATAATTAGCAACCCGACAATTCTAATTCTATTTAGGCAATCCATCAATTTTATTTAATGGTTTCTTTGATTGTGCCAATCTATATTATCTATTTGGTGCTTATAAAGAACATAAAATGATATGGTTATTATAATATTTGTGCTCTTGGCTTCATTAGTGCCATTCTCGTTTCAATTAACTTACATCAACCTAGCAATTTAACCCATGGAAACCATCACAAGTGGAAGGTGTTCAAAGGTCTATCAACTTTTTATCAATACTCCACTTCTTTTTGTCTTGTGGCTTACCTATCATTATCTACCTCATTCTACACAAAAGTTTCATAAGATTGGTGGAACCCTATATTAGGTATTTTAAGACACTTACATATCCATCAACATTCAATATATGATAAACCATAATTATTTATTATAAAAACATTTATCATACATAATTGTATAAACTAATATTAGGTTCCAAACAAGCCTAACATTGGGGATGGATTCAAGCAAGGCAATTTCAGAATCGTCTCATTGAATCATGTATCATCGAAGGTAGTCAGCATTCAGATCTAGTTTTCAAATTTGGTTCCGAATCCAAACCATTTTGTATGGATTATGTTCTTTTTTCCTACTCAAGGTGACATTGATGTACCTTTTTTTGGGGATGCTTTTTTTTTCAATATTTGATTCTTCCCTCCTTGAGTCTCTCTCTTTTGAGTTTCCACCAAGAGCTCTTTTGAAATTTGTTAAGTTTAGCTTTTATATGCTTGGGTCCTATTGGCAACTATAGAATTTTTAATGAATTCCAAGTCATGACAATGGATTGAAGTAGTGAAGAAAGATTGCATTGAATTACCTTTGCAAAAATCATGTCATGGAATATTGTGGACAATATCACAACATTGTTATGTATGCTTTAAAATGATACCACGACATGAAAAGAAGTCATGAGTAATGTTAGTCATGTCCTTGAGTTCGATGTTGTGACATGACCTGAAAATATTATCATGACATAACAAAGCTTCGCAAAATAAGATTTTAGTTTTATAATGATTATGTCGTAATGCAAATACAATTGCATATCATCCTATATAAAATATGAGAGTTAATGCTTTGGTCATCATGATGTAAAAATAATGTCTTGGCTGAAAATATTTTTTTGAGCAAATACAATTGTGACTCAAAGATATTATTGTGGCCAAAAAGAAAGTCTTGTAACATAGAAAGATGTCATGACATTGTGGTTGAGCCATGACATATGATGAATGTCATGACTACTATGTAAATTCATGACTAATAAATGCTTTCAATGACTACTTTAAAGGCATGTGTGCTAATGTTAATGATGCCATGATATTGAAAATTCATTACTTCATCTTGCTCCTTTGCATACCAATTCTGTTTTCTACCAAGTCTATCTTTTGTACTTGATTTACAATTGTTCTCGCTATTTTATTTATCAAAATCCTTCAAAAATCTATTTTCGTAAAATATAAGTTATTTACACCTTAATCTCATACAAACACCACATGAAACAAGCTAAATATGTTCATGAAAATATGGTACTTTTAGTGTCAAACACATTTCATAAAACACTGTACAGATTCTAATTTGTGATAACATTTCATGCATCCCAATACTAATTCTCATATCTGATAGCATTTCATGTTTCATGGTACTAATATTCACTTGCAATAGAATGTCGTAGTTACAATACTATCTCCAGTTATAATGACATCTAAAGTTGTAGAAAATACAAAATTTTGTCGGTCTATAATTAGAAAATGTGAATATAAAATGGGATAGAAAATCAAAATAATGAAAGCATAATCAGATGAGAGGAAAAAGAATAGAAGTAAAGGGGGAAACTGGTATCTCTGTGAAGAATACTATGATAAAGTCACTCGATAGTAGATAGCTTCACTTAAGGTCAAACACAAGGGACATATTTATAGGAAGTTATACTAGTGGGAATACTTCGATAAACAAGATTTCAATAGAATTTTATCTTTCTAAAATTGTGTTTTGAACAAATGTTAAATATAATGTTTTATTCACCTTTCTTGCCAATGCTAGGCCATATCTTTGTCTAGGATTAACTTATATATTTTTGGATGATGATTGTTGAATGAAAACTTTTGTAAAAATGTAATATGAATAATTTGTTGATATTCTTGAGATTTAGAGGTTTGATAAAGCACTTAAAATGTTCAAACCGTTAAAAAGTAAAATTTTTAATGGATTGAAATTTTTAATGTGTTTGATAAAAAATTGTTGGGAGCTGAAAATTTAAAATTTTAAGTTAAAAAGTATTGAACATATTAAGTAAATAGAGACCTACTCAATGTTGAATGCTAAGAATTTTCAACAATTTTCTTAAATTACCATTTTATCCTTTTTTTTATTTCTCTTTCATTTTCTCATTCATGATATTATTTAGTTTCTGAATCTGTCTTCTCCTCTTCCTTTCTCTGCCACTACAAACTCTAACCCTAACCCTCTTTCATGATTAATTTAAGAAAGGAAATAGCAAATCAATTAGTTGTTCTTTAATTAATGATGTTATCATTAATTAAGTTGTTCTTTAATTAAAGAAAAAAATAAGAAGAAAAGTGGAAAAATCAAAAGAAGAATACTAATAATAAGCAGTAGTAGAAGAAGATAAAGAACATGAAGTTATCATTATGATGAAAGAACAAAAGAAAAAGTAGCAGATGTAGAAAAAAGAGAAAATAATAAATTAATGAAGAAGTATACGAAGAAAAAGAAGAAGAAGATGATGATGAATTAAAAGAAGAAGATGAAGAAAAGGAAGATGGATTTGAAGAAGAAGATGCTATTGAAGAATATGATGAAGAAGATAAAAATTTTGAATAAGAAAAAAAGAAGATGAAGAAAAAAAAGAAGAAGATGATGAAAATGATGAAAAAGAAGAAGATGATGGTGATGATAATGGTGATGATGGTGATGATGATGATGAGTAAAAAGAAGAAGATGATGAGTAAAAAGAAGAAGATGATGATGTTGATGTTGATGATGATGATGAAAAAGAAGAAGAAGATATTGATGATGATGATGAAAAAGAAAAAGGAGATGAATAAGAAGAAGAATAATAATAAGATGATGAAGATGATGATGATAAAGTAAAGAAGAAGAAGAAGAAGAAGAAGATTAATAATATTAATAATAATAATAATAAGCAGAAGAAGAAGAAGAAGAAGAAGAAGAAGAGGAGGAGGAGGAGGAGGAGGAGGAAGAAGAAAAGAAGAATTTGAAGATGATGAAGAAGTAGAAGAATTAGAAGAAGAAACTGAATATGAAGAAAGTGAATATGTTGAAAAGAATAAGATAAAGAAGAAAATGAAGAAGACGAAGATTATGATGATAAAGTAGAAGATGATGATGAATAAGAAGTTATGGAAGAACAATAATACTAAGAATATGAAAAAGGAGAAGATGAAGAAGAAGAAATTGAAGTCAAAGTGAAAGAAGAAAAATAAAAATAAAAATAAAAAGTAAATAAAAAGTAAATGAAGAAGAAGAATAAGAAGAATCAAAAATAAGATGATGAAGAAGGTGAAGATGAATAATAATAAAAAAAGAAATAATAAGATGATGAAGAAGGTGAAGAAGAAAAAGCTTGAAGAAAAACAAAAAGAAGCGGAAGAAGAAGAATAATAAGATAATAATGATGAATAAAAATAAGAATAAAAATAAGACGAAAATGCTTAAAAAGTAGAAGAGGGAAATGAAAAAGATGATGATGATAATGACGAAGCTAAATAATAATAATAAGTAGTAATAGTAGTAGTAGTAGTAGTAGTAATATAATAAAAAAGAAAAAGAAGATGATGATGATGAAAAAGAAGTAGAAGTAGAAGAAGAGGAAGAAGAAGTAGAAAAAGAAGAAATAGCATAAGAATAAGAAGTAGATGAATAAGAAGAATATGAAGAAAATGAAGAAGTAGAACAAGATTATGAAGATGAAGATAAAGAAGAATAAACAGAAGAAGAAAAAGAAGAAGAAGAAAAAGAAGTAGAAAATGATGATGATGAAGAAAAAGAAAAGAAGATAATGATGATAAAGAAGAAGAAGAAAAAGAAGTAGAAGATGATGATGATGAAGAAAAAGAAAAGAAGATAATGATGATAAAGAAGAAGAAGCAGATGGAGAAAAAGAAGAAGAAAAAAAGCAAGAAAAAAGAAAAAGAAGTAGTTGTAGTTGTAGTAGTAGAAGAAAAATATAATGATGATATTAATGAAGAATAAGATTAAGAAGAAGACGAAGAAGAAGAATAAGAGGAGGAGGAGGAAATAGAAGAAAAAGATGTAGAAGAAATAATAACAAAAAGAAGATGATGATGAATAAAGAAGAAGATAAATAAGAAGATGAAGAAGAATATGAAGAAGAAAAAAAAGATGATGATGAGAAAGAAGAATATGAAGTAGAAGAAGAAGAAGAAGAAATTAAAAAAAATTGTAAGAATAAAAAGTAGAATGAGAAGAAAAAGAAGAAGAAGAAAATTAAGAAGTAGAAGAAGAATAAGAAAAAGCAGAAGAAGAAGAAGAAGAAGAAGAAGTAGTAGTAGTAGTAGTAGTAGTAGTAGTAGAATAAGAAGAGGAAGAAGGAGAAGAAGAATAATAATAATAAGTAGATGATAAAATAGAAGAAGAAGAAAAAAAGAATAAGTAAAAGAAGTAGAAGAAGAAGAAAAAAAATAGAAGAAGAAGAAGTTGTTGTTGTTGTTGTAGAAGAAGAAAAAAAAAGAAGAAGTAAAAGAAGTACAATAAGAAGAGAACGAAGGAGAAGATGATTAAAAAGTAGAAGGTGAAGAATAAAAAGAAGGTGATGATGTTGTTTATGAAGAAAAAAAATATGGAGAAAAAAATAAGAAGAAAAAGAAGAAGAATAATAATAATAATAATTAGTGGTAGAATAAGATGAATAAAAGAAAGATATGATGATGATGAAAAAACAAAAGAATAAGAAGCAGATGTTGAAGAAGAGAAATGAATAATAAAGAAAAGAAAATGTAAAAATAGAAAAAGATGTATAAGAAGATGAAGAATTAAATAAAGAATAAGTAGAAAAGGAATATGGATATGAAGAAAAAGATGCTAATGAAGAAGATGATGAATAAGATAAAAAGATGAAGTAGATGAAGAAGAAAAAAGAAGAAGATGAATGAGAAGAAGAAGAAAAAATATATATATATGTAATGGAAGAATAGGAAGATTAAGAAGAAGAAAAAGAATAAGAAGATGATGATGATGATGAAGCATTGAAAAAGAAGAAAAAAAATAACTAGAAGATGAAGAAGAATAAGAAATATTTTGATGTTGATGAAAAAAAAGAAAAAATAATATTAAGAAGAATTAGAAGATGAAGAATAATAAGAATAAGAAGAAGATAAAGATAATGATGAAAAAGAACTAGAAGAAGAAGAAGAAACAAAATAAAGAAAAGGAAGAAGAAGATGATGATTGCAAAAAAGAGGAAGAAAAAAAATAAAATGAAGAAGATAATGATAAAGGCAAAAAGTGGAAGAAGAAGATGATGATGAAGAAGAAATATAGGAAGAAGTAGATGAAGAATAAAATAAATAAAAAGAAGAATAAAATGATGATAATGATGATGTTGAAGTTTAAGAAGTAAAATGATTTAGAAGAGGAAAAAGAAAGAAAGGAAGATGATGAAGAAGAAAAAAAGGAATAAGATGAAAATGAAAAAGAAGAAGTAGTAGAAGAAGAAGAAGAGTAATAAGATGAAGATGAAGTAGAAGAGGAGGAAGAGGATGATGATGAAGAGAAAGAAAAATATGAAGAAGAACATGATGATAAAGAAGAATAAAAGAGGAATAAGAAGAAGAAATGAAAGAAGGAGAAATAGAAGAAGAATATAATGATGATCATAAATAAGAAGAAGATGATAAGAAGAAGAAGAAGAAGAAGATAATGATGATGAAAAATAAGAAGAAGATGATAAGAATAATAAAAAGGAAAAGAAGAATATATCAAAGAATAAGAAGATGAAGAAGAAGAAGAAGAAGATGATGATGATGATGATGATGATGATGATGAATAAGAGAATGAATAATAATATGACAAAGTAATAGTAGTAAAAGAAAAAGAAGTAGACGTAGAAGTAGAAGAAGAAGTAGAACTAGAAAATAAAGAAGAACACTATGAAGACAAAGACAAAGAAGTAGTAGAAGAAGAAGAATAACAATAAGAAGTATAAGAAGAAGAAGAAGAAGTACAAGAAGAAGAAGTAAAAGAAGTAGAAGAACAAGAAGTAAAAGAAGAGAAGGAGGTGGTGGTGGAAGAATAAAAAGAATAGGGTGAATAAGAGAAAGAATAAGAAGAAGAAAAATAAAAAAAAAAGTTGAATGAGAAGAATAATAAGATGATGATAAATAAAAAGTATAAGATGTTGAAGAAAAAGAATAAGTAGTAGTAGAAGAAGATCAAGAAGAAAAAGTTGATGAACAATAAAAAGAAGAAGAAGATGAAGAATAATAAAAAGATGAAGAAGAATATTATAATGTGATGAAGAAGAAAAAGAAGCTGAGGAACGATAAGATGATGATTGTAATGATGATGATGAAAAAAAGGGGGTGAAGAACAAAAAGATGACGAAGAAGAAATGAAAAAACTAAAGTAGTAGAATAAGAAGAATATGATGAAGAATAATAATAATAATAATAATAATAATAATAATAATAAAAAGAATAAGAAGAAGAATAAGAAAAAGATGATGATGATGATGATGATGATGATGATGAATAAGAAGAAGAAAAAGAAGAATAATATGAAGATGATGATGATGATGATGATGATGATGAAGGAGAAGAAGAAGAATGAGAAAAAATAGATAAAGAAGAAGAAAAAGAACAAGAACAAGATAAAGAAAAATATGAATTAGTAGGAGAATACAAAAATAAAGAAGATGAAAATCAAGAAGAATAATAAAAATAAGAACACGATGTTGAAGATGAAGAAGATAATGATGATGGTGTTGATGATGAAGAATAATTATCCATGTAGACTTTGTGGTGAGTATGACTCAAAAATATAGTGTAACAATTCAAAGAAAATACTTGAGAAAATTCAATGATCCTTGTAGTTTTATCATTTTGTGTATTATTGAGGAGCTCACCTTCCAAAATCTTTTTGTCACTTGGGAGTAAAAGTCAACTTGATGATATTATCTAGTAAGGAGGCTGGACTTTGGTGAGATTACACTAACTTATAATTCATTTCAAATGGTTGTTCTATCTATTAAATTTCCAAATGGAATAATAAAGATATACTAGCTAAAGTCAAGAAATTTGTCTTCCTTATAGACTTTGTGGTGTTGGACGAAGACTCATATACTCATATACACTACTAATCTTGAGAAGATCTTTTTTAGCGACAAGATCAATTTTGATTGATATCAATAAAGGAGAAGTCACTCTTCATGTGAGTGAAGAACAAGTGAAATTTAACCTATATAATTTTACACATTCTAGTAGAAAACAATTAAAACTATTAGAGAATTGATAGCCTCATTCGCATAGCCAAAAACTAGAATGTGAAATTTTGAATAAAAGATTTCCTAGATGTTTCTAGTTCAAAGATATATAAGAAATCTTGAGCAAGTTGAATATCTAGAATAAAATATAGTTTCAATACACCTTAATGAAGTTACATATTATGATGTTATAATATTTTTCAAAGTCATGATAGAAGAAAAAATAAGGATTTACTATGATGAAGTCACATCACAGATCATAGAATCCATGAAATATCTATGTGAAGAAAATGAAAAATAAGACATAGAGGCTCTTGAGAATGCAGACAAAACATGACTATAAAAATTCATACCATTGTTGATGAAGTGTGCAAAGAAATAGATGATGGTATGATAAATTTTGGTGAAGACATGAAAAAAATAAAGACCAAAAAGGAAGAAGATGAACTAGATGTGATACAAGGTCAAGGTTTAAGTAATTAAAGAAATCACATCTAAAAAAGTCACAATACAATAACCAAATCAATGAAGAAAGAAGTCAAGATAAAAGTTGAAAATGACATGACATAGACATAATAGAAAATAAGGGAATAAAAAATCACAACATGTTTCGGTGTCAATACCATTAAATAAGGGAATATATGAAGATGTCAGGACATATTACAAAGTCATTACTATAGTTGTAGTAATGTCAATAGATAATGATATTGCAAGAATTAATGAAGTCATAACATTTGAAGATATGTGTCTAGAGAAAAGAAGATTACAAATGGCTAGATTTTGAAGATGATACATAAACAGCATACTAGCCTGAGGAAGAAAATATAGATGATTTTCTATCCAGAATTATTGATCAAACATATAGAGAAAATGAGATGGAAGAAGATCATATATTAAATTGAGAAGATTTCATAGTTGGCAGAAGTCAACAATGGAGATACTATACATGAACTTTGGTCTTACTAAAGATATTAAATGTAATACCTTTTAGAAGGCAACTCAAGCATTTTATTTTTGTTAAGGTGGTTGCAACTTTTGTATACATCCCACCAAGTCATAAATAAAAATCCATAGGTTACAAAAAGATATCAATATCAAACCAAATCACAACATTATACATAACTTCGGATCTTCTAAATGAAATCATGAAAATTATGCCCAATTGTGATAACTCTTATGTCAAACAACCTTACATGCTTTTATTTACTTCCTTAACATATACTCATCCTTAGCTCAAGGATGAGTATATGTTTAAGTGTTGGGATTTGTTCAACAATGAAAGTACCATATTTTTATATGGTGTTTAAAAATATGGTACTTTCATTGTTGAACAAATCCCAACACTTAAACGTATACTCATCCTTGAGCTAAGGATGAGTAGTAAAATTAATTTTTGATTTTTGATATGGCGTTTGTATGAGAAAGGTATAGAAAAGACAAGTGTTTCATTAAAATTAATTGTTGATTGGTTTTGATGAAAAGTAGTAAAATCAAATGTAAATAGAGTACAAAAGATAGACTTCATAAAAAATAAAATTAAAAGGTAGAAGGGCTAAGTGAAGTCATGATATTTTCAATTTTGCAGAACCATTAACACTAGAACATACCTTTAAAGTAGTCATACAAGCCTTTCTTGGTAGCAACTCCACATAATGTTCATGACATTAATTATGCATCATGACTCTACCACATGGTCACAACAACTTTCTATGTTGGAATATCTTCTTCTTGGTCATGGCAATATTTCTCATCCACAACTATATTTGCTCCAAAATACATCTTTGGCCATAACATTATTTTTTATATCATGATAGCCAAAGCATTAAATATCATTTATGATATTGAAATGAAGTTATGAGAATGCTTGCATGATAATATGAGATTTCAACTTACTTTTTAGGGTCATGCCATTATTGTTACACAATTAAAATCACATATTGCAAAGCTATTTTATCTCATGATATTCTTTTTACATTGCTATATCATACTCAAAGGCTTGATTAAATTTAGTTGTGACTTTTTTTCATGTTGCGACATCATATTCGCATATACATGATGCTGCCATTACATTGTCTATAATATTCCATGACATGATGGTTACAGAAGCAATTCAATTCAATCCTTTGTCACAACATCATGACAAGGAATTCATTAGAAATGCTTTTGCTCATATCAAGGATCCATATATATATATATAAGCTATATTTAATAAATTTTAAAAAATCTAGGATGAAAAGACAAGAAATAGAGGAAAAGGAAAAGAAAAAGGAGGCACATCAATGTTACTCCCAGTAGGGAAGTATAATAAAGTTGAATGCTAAATAGATCAGATTGAGAACAAGAATTGAAACCCATACCCAAATTTCCTATCATCATTATGGGTACATGATTTGACAAGATCATTCCCAAATTGTCTCGTTCAGATCCCTCCTCAATGTGAGGCTAATTTAGGAATCAAGGATTTGTTTATATAATCATGTATGGTGAGTGTGATTTGTAATGTATGATTATAGTTGTGTAATGTATTGAATATTGATAGATATTAGATTATTTTAAAATGTCTAACCTAAGGTTTTACCAATCAAATGGAATCTTATGTTGGCTATGGTAAACAATAATAGTTAAGTCATATGACACAAGCAAGGGTGTGTGCATCAATAAAAAGTGATAATCCTCCAACCACCTTCTCTTGTGATGTTTTGGGTGTAATAGCTAGGTTGGCATAAGATATAATCGATGCAAGTATGACACTAATAAATCTAAATACACAAACAGTATTATGATCATATCATTATGTGTTCTCTAGAAGTATTATTTCTACATTTATCTTATCAACTTTATTACTTATACAACCTATATATTTTTGGAATTCTATTTGGTACATACATATGCTTAATGAATTTTTGGTACCTTACTGAGAACCATCAAATTTTTGGTAACATAGCAAATTCACAACACTTCATACTTATACTTTAGCTTGTCCATGAGCAAAGAGAAGTTGATTGTTTAAACTATGAAGTACAAGAACATCCACAAACTATCAAAATTCATTAAATTATTGCATCCATTCAACACTAAAACCATAATAAAAAGAAAAAAAAGAAATCATGGGACTATAATCATGCATAAGCATTTGATTATCACTACTAAAATCATAGTGCCTCTTTCTATTTTCTTTGATAAGTTGTGAAGTTGGCTTTAGTATTTGAATTGATGTCCTTTAGAAGGTATTTGGTAGTAGAATGCTAGAATTGTGGAATGGACATAGACATTCTCACAGATGTATGTTTGTTGTTCATTAAGTTTGTGGCCTATTCCATTATCCATTCATTGCTTATAATCAACTCATTTTGCCTCTCTCTCTCTCTCTATCTATCTATAAGAGAGTTAGTTGCTTGTTCAAGTGATCCTAATACAATCCTATTTAGAGAATGTGCATCATCTCTTTAAAATATTTTTGTTGAACAAGATAATGTTGTTCATCCACAAATTCTCTGTAAGTGAGAGAGCACTATAGTCCCTCACCTTTATTATTTATAGTATTTTTCAATTCCTATTTACTGGCCTTGTATAGCACACCAAATGCTTCCACTTTCATGAAGAAGTCATTTTGCAATAGTTGTTCTCTATTTTCTTGCATCCCCCTTAGGAGTTCATTCCATTTTGTTTTTCTTCCATTAATATTTTCTCTCTTTCCTTCAACTCTATCTCTATCTTTTATTTCCTCCATAATGAATGGCGATAAAATCAGGTACTTGTTGCTATAAAAAATAGAGAATGGCCTTTATTTCACTGATATTTCCTCCTGGCACTTGTGGCTATAAAATCGGGTAATGGCTATTAGCATTTCTAAAGTTTAATTTCACCGATGACAAATAAAAAGCAATCACATATCTGAACTGCAACAATGTAGATCTGTACAAAATAAGAGTGTCAAAAACAAACTTGCATCTGCGTGAGACCATAATTTTTTCTTTCATCTCATAGCTTTAGAAGCTAAGGTGCTTTACCTAGCACTAGGAGGACTAGCCAAGCTGTTTACATACCTATAATATGCTAAAACTCTACCCAAGATATTCGGGGACACACAAACATATTCACAGATATATAAAATAGTAATTATAGACATGAACAACCAAAATTCTAAGTTGATAGTCATATAACTTCAAAAAATATCTAAAAGATGTCTATTAATGATGTTTAGAGAGAAAGAGAGTGCAAAAATAAAATGTTTAAGGAATAATAAAGATAATAGAAGCTCGACCTCCTTTTGATCCAGCTAAAATCGGTTAATATGGGACTCATGCATTGGAAGGACCGTGGCAATGTCTGAATGCTTTGTATATATTAAACATATAGTTATATATATATATATATATATTCATACATGTAGTTATATGTAGTTATACATAAATGTATACAAAGTTATAAACAAATATATAGATTTACATATATGTATACATATATGTATACATAGTTAAAAATATAGTTATATTTAATTATATAGAGTTTTATATAGTTATACAAATATTTATATATAGTTATACACATATGATTAATCATAATGTTGTATGTTGTTATACATGTAATTATAAGTATAGTTACATGTGATTATACATATAGTTACTCATATAGTTAACTTATATTTATACATGCAGTCATATATATTTTTTCATATAATTTTATATATTTATACATATAGTTATGTATAGGCATAGTTATAGTTAAATAAATTTTTATATACTAATATATAAAATTGTATATTAATTATATGTTGTTAATTATATATTTAAATATAGTTATGTATAATGTTTTTATAGTTATACATATCGTAAAAGATAATTATTTATAGTTATATGTTTTTATACCTATAGTATATTTAGTTATGAATAGATTTATATATAATTATATTTAATTATACATATAGTTATGAATATGTATGTAGTTAAAGATATAGTTATATATAATATTTTTATAGTTATACATATAGTAAAATACAAATATATATAGTTATATATTATTATACAAATAGTTTATTTTGTTTGAAATATAGTTATATAAAATTATACATAGTTATAAATTATAATATAGTTAAAAAATAGTTATATATAGTTATAAATATATATATATATTTAGTTTACATAGTTACAAAATTAATTAAATATAGTTATAAAAAGATTTATATAATTATACAAATATTTAAAAATAATTATACATATATAGTTAAACATAAAGTTATATATAAATGTTGTTATAAGTTTTAATTATATTTATATTTACATTTGTGATGGCCCACATAGTTATCCATATAGTTATAAATGTAGTTATACATGTTGTAGATGTATTTATATATTTAGACATATGGCTATGTATAGGTATTGATGTAGATAAATACAATTATATATAGTAATTTGTTGATATACATATTGTTAAATACATTTATATATAGTTATATATATATATATGTATGTATGCATGTATGTATATGTATATTAAATATATTTTGTTATATTTATATATAGTTATGTATACTATTTTAATATTTATACATATAGTAAAATACTCTTATATATATATTTATGTGTTATTAATATTGGGATTATCATATTTATTTATTTATTCACTAAATATAAAATATGTTGTTATATACACACTGCTCACCACAAACACCAACACCCACTGTGACTAACACATCCGTGGAAAAATACACAATGCCACTAGCCCGTTAGAAAGACAAAATGCATGGAAAAAAGACGAACACATCCATGTCGAGAACTAGTAAGCCAGGTTTTATGGGAGAATATACATAAGCTAGGAAAAAGATGAAATTGGAAAAAAAAAACACCAGAATCAAAACAAATACTTCTGCATTAAGATAAGCAATAAAAAATTAGAGTAGAAAGCATACCTCAAATCGAAAAGAAACTCACGGCTGAAGGAAATCGCTTCCATTGTTAGGTTTTGTTTTGATTATCCGTGTCAACTATCGAGAGAGAGAGAGAGAGGTGGATGATGCTAGTTAGAGACCTAGAAGAGTTGTTGTACATAAATGTTTTAATTCCATAAATGTTATAATTTTTAATTATCAAAACATTTAATAATCAATAAATATATATAAACCATAAATACTTATCTTTTTTTTACATAATAAATTATTTTCAACAAGTTATTGTGCGTCTAGCAAGGCACACATGAAAAACAAACACTTTGCAATTTTTAATTATCAAATTAATTAAACAATAAATATATAAATAATTTCAAAAAATAGATGTCTAGCCTTCCAACTAGAAAAGAAAATCATGGCTACAAAATTTATAAACTTCATATTGCAAGACACACTTTAAAAAATGATTGGCCTTCAAGACACTCTCCTAAGAATTATAAATACTCTTTATGTTAAATTTTTTCTAAATATATATATTTTATGGTTATAAATTTTTAAGATTTCATATTAATTTTTATGAAGATAATATGAAATAATTATAAAGGCATAAAATTTCATATTATTTTAATATCATTTATAATTTTTAAAATTCTAAAGATTACTTAAAGTGAGAAGACAATTAAAAAAAGTTATATTTATTATTTTAATTAAGACTAAATATTAAAAGCTAATAGAAAAAATATTACTCAATTGTTTAATTCTTATAAATTTTAGTAGGAGCAAACATTTATGTATTTATTTTTAAATATCAATTTATTTTTTAAAAAATTTAATGAAAAATTTTAAATTTTTATTATAATTCAAGATTTTAAAATTTTATAGTAAATATTTTTGTAAATATTTTCTATTTAATCATACAATGAATTATTTTACCTTTATATTAGTAAAAATTTTAATGTATGTTCATTTAATTTTTAAAATATCTTAAAATTTATTATAATGATAGAATTTATTATTTAATATTACTTTAATACAAATTTTTAAGTTTCTTAATTAAAATTTTTATAAAAATTGTTTGTATAATTTTTTAAAAAATTATATAATCATAAAAATAGTTATTTTAGTCCATATTAATATAATATTTTTATATTTTTATATTTTTTAAATAATTTATTTATAATATCCTTTTTTTATAATTTTAGGAGTAGAATGTTTCTTTCAAGGATTGCTCATCTATAGACCATGACATACATTTAATAAACAAAATAAAATAAAATATTAAATCAAATAATAAATTTTAAAATAATTAAATCATTAAAGATTAGAGATGCCAATTATCCCCTGTGCAAATAGCTAGGAAAAATCCCTATCTAAATAGATATATTTTGTGAAAAATAAAATTTAAGAAATAATCATTTGCAATAAAGTACAAAATAGTACAAAAAATTTCAGATATTTATTTAGCGATGGATTTTGTCTCGATATAATTAGCTAGGAAAAATCTTTCACTAGATCCATTGCTAAATTCCTAGTTTTATTTGTGTAGAAATCTATGAAAATATTAGTAATGGAATTTATCTCTATATAATTAGCAAGGTAAAATTCGTCACTAAATTCATGGTTTTATTTGCATGGAAATCTACGAAAATATTAGTGATGGAATTTATCTCAATATAATTAACTAGAAAAATTCCGTCGCTAAATATGTCACTTTTTTTTGTGATTTTCATTGGGTGAAAATTTACGAAAATATTAGCGATGGTATTCATGTCGATATAATTAGCTAGAGAAAATCCATCAGTAAATTGCTGGTTTTCTTTTTCTGAAATTCTATGTAAACATTAGCGGCAGAATTTATCTTGATATGATTAGCTATGGATATTTCGTCACTAAATCTGCTGCTAATTTTCTTGTTATAATTAGCTAAGGAAAATCCATTGCTAGATATATCACTAAATTCCTGGTTTTATTTGAGCGGAAATCTACGAAAATATTAGCGACCAAATTTATCTCAATATAATTAGATAGAGAAAATCCGTCACTAAATCCGTCGCAAATTTTTTCGATATAATTAGCTAGAAACTTCCATCACTATATCTATAGCTAATTTTCTTGATTTTCTTTGCACAAAAATATATGAAAATATTAGCAATTGAAAATTTTTGATCAGACATTTCCATCACTATTCCATAACTAATCCATCACTAATTCATTGCTAGTATTTATTTCAATGTAAGATCATTAATACTTTGCTATTCCTTAGCTTATCCCTTGCTATTCATTAGATAATCCCTCGCAATTTAGCTAGGGATTGATCCCTAGCTAAATTTCCCTAACTAAATTGACATTTTATTGTAGTGCTACATATTTATCTACATAACTATCTCTCTATTTATATATTTATTTATATATCTATCTCTCTATTTACATATTTATCTACATATTTATATGTCTATCTATCTATCTATATATCTATATGTCTATCTACCTATCTATAAATTTATCAATATATCTATATGTTTATCTATCTATATATCTGTCTATCTTTATATATGTCTCTCTATCTATCTATAAATACATCTATCTATCTATTTGTATATCCATATGTCAATCTATATGTAAGTCTATATGTCTATCTATATGATTATCTCTCTATCTGTGTATATATATAGAATTATCTATTTAGCTATGTATCTATATATCTCTCTATCTATCTATCTATTAATCAATCTATCTATCTATCTATTTGTTTGTCTGTCTATCTGTCTTTCTATCCATCTACCTATTTATATGTCTATCTTTTATCTATCTATCTATTTATCTTTTAATTTGTTAATATGTCTATCTGTATCATTTTATCTGTCAATTTGTCTATATGTCTATCTGTTTAACTATTTATATGTCTATATGTCTATATATTTATAAGTCTATATGTCTATCTTTTTATTTGGTCTATCTATTTGTCTATCTATATATCTATATTTATATATCCATCTATTTGTTTATATGTCTATTTGTATATCTATCTATATGTCTATCTATCTTTTGATCTATCTGTTTATATGTTTATATACATATATGTCTATTTGTGCATATAACTATTCATCTATCAATATTTCTATTTGTCTATCTGTCTATCAATATATCTATCTATCTATATATCATTCTATCTGTCTATCTGTATAGACGTATATCTATCAATCAATCAATTTGTCTATATGTCTCTCTATATATATGACTATCTATTTATCTATCTTTTTATCTATCTTTTTATCTATATGTTTAGCTATCTATATATCTATATGTCTATCTATCTGTCTGTTAATCTATCTATCTAACTATCTATCTATCTGTCTGTTTGTAAATCTTTCTATCTATCTGCATGTCTATCCATCCATCCATCTATCTATCAATCAATCTATCTATCTATCTATCTATTTGTTTATCTATCTTTCTGTATCATTCTATCTTTTTATCTATCAACTTATTTATTTGTCTTTCTGTATCTTTCTATCTATCAATTTGTCTATCTTTTTATCTTTTTAGATATATTTATAAGCTTATATGTCTATATGTATATCTGTCTATGTTTCTATCTGTCTATTTGTCTGTCTACCTATCTGTCTATTTATCTATCTATCTATTTGTCTATATATTTATCAATCTATCTATCTCTCTCTCTCTCTCTTGATCTCTCTATCTATTTGTTTATCTATATTCTGTATATTTATCTATCTGGTTAGCAATCTATTTGTCTATCTGTCTATATGTCTATATGTCTATCTATTTCTATGTCTATCTCACTATCTCACTATCTAACTATTTGTCTATCTATCTATTTATCTATCTGTCTGTCTACCTATCTATATATTTATCTATCTATATGTCTATCTATCTATCTATCTATTTATTTATCTATTTGTCCATCTATCTGTATATCTATCTATCTATCTGCCTATCTGTCTATCTATCTATTTGTATCTATCTATTTGCTTATGTGTGTATCTATCTATCTATCTATCTATATATCTATCTGTCAATCAGTATATATGTTTATATGTCTATATGTCTATATGTTTATATGTCTATCTATTAATCTATCTATTTTGTCTATCAGTCTATATGTCTATATATATTTTTTTCCCTATCTATCTATTAATCTATCTGTCTATCTATTTATCTATCTATCTTTATATCTATGTGTGTGTGTGTGTGTGTGTGTGTGTATTTATATATTTATCTGTGTATCTATCTATCTCTTTATCTATTTATCTCTCTATTTGTCTATCTATCTATCTACCTATATACCTAACTTCTTATATGTCTATCTATCTATCTATATATCTATCTATTTGTATCTTTCTATCTGCCTATTGTTCTATTTCTTTATATGCATATATGTATATTTGTCTATATGTCTACCTGTCTATCTATCTATAAGTCTATGTATTTATCTCACTGACTGTTTGTCTATTTATCTATCTATTTGTCTATCTGTCTGGCTATCTATCTATCTATCTATTTGTTTATCATTTTATTTGTCTATCAATCTATTTGTCTATCTGTCTGTCTATCTATCTATCTATATGTATATCTGTCTATCTATCTATCTGTTTATATATATATATATTTGATTATCTATCTATCTGTCTGTCTATCTATCTGTCTATCTATCTATCTATTTGTCTTTTTGTCTTTTTGTCTTTTTGTCTTAGTGTCTATATGTTTGTCTATATGACTGTCTATCTATCTATCTATTTGTCTATATGTTTATCAGCCTATTAGTCTATTATTCGATCAGTCTACATTATATAAGTTTATCTGTCTATCTGTCTTTCTATCTATATGTATATCTATCAATCTATCTACCAGTCTATCTGTATATTTGTCTGTCTATATATATATATATATATATCTATCTATCTATCTATCAGGCTGCCTGTCTGTCTATCACTCAATCACTCAATCAGTCTATCTATATATTTGTCTATTTGTTTATCTATTTATCTATATATCAATTTACATATCTATCTATCTCTCTCTCTATCTATCTATCTAACTTTCTTTCTTTCTTTTGATCTATCTATCTATAAATCAATCTAAGTATATATGTATTTATCTTTATATCTATCTATCTATTTATCTATCTATCTATATATCTACTTGTCTACTTATCTATCTATTTATTTATTTATCTATCTATCTATTTATCTATATATCTATCTATCAATCAATCTTTAAATCAATCTATCAATCAATTTCTCTATCTATCTATCTATCTATATGTATGTCTATCTGTCTATTTGTCTATCTGTCTATCTGTCTATCTGTCTATCTGTCTATCTGTCTATCTGTCTATCTGTCTATCTGTGTATCTATATATGTATGTATGTATTTATGTATCTATCTATTTATCTATCTATTTATCTATCTATCAACATATTGATCCATCTATCTAATGATCTATCTATCTATTGAACTATCTAAGTATCGATCGATCTATCTATTGATCCATATATCTATATATTAATCTATATAAATATCTATCAATATATCAATCAATTACTTAATAAATGAATCAATAAATATTTCTATATATCAAAATATTTATTTATCTATCTATCTTTATATCTATCTAATTATATATCTGTCTATCTGTCTATATGTCTATATATTCTATCTATCTATCTATCTATATGCCTATATGTCTATATGTATATCTATCTGTCTATCTATCTATCTATATATATTTCTATTTGTATGTCTATCTATCTATATGTCTATATGTCTATCAGTCAATCTATCTTTGGATCTATCGGATTATTTATTTATCTATCTATGTATCTATATGTTTATATGTATATATATCTATCTTTTTTTCTATCTATCTATATAACTATATGTTTATTTTTCTATCTATTTGTCTGTCTATCTATATGTTTATCTATCTGACTGTGTGTGTGTGTGTGTGTCTACCTATCAATCTTTCCATCCTTCTATTTGTCTATCTGTCTATCTATTTATCTATCTATCTTCTATCTCTCCGTCTATTTATTTATCTATCTATCTATCTATCCATTTATTTATCTATCTATATGTTTATATGTCTATATCTCTATATGTCTATATGTCTATATATCTATCTATCTGTTTATCTATTTATCTGTCTATATGTCTATTTGTCTATCTATCTATTTATCTATCTATCTGTATGTATGTATATATGTATGTCTGCCTATCCATCTATATATTCATATATGTCAATCTATCTATTTGTTTATCTGTCTTTCTGTCTATCTATCTATATGTCTATATGTCTCTATGTCTTTCTATTTATTTGTCTATATGTCTATCTATCTATCTTTCGATCTATCTATCAATCAATCAATCAATCTGTCTGTCTATTTGTCTATATATCTATCTTTTGACTATTTTTCAACCTGTATATATATATATATATATCTATTTATCTATCTATGTCTCTGACTATGTTTGTATCTGTCTATCTATCTATCAACTTATGTGCCTATCTGCCAGTCTATCTATTTGTATATATCAATCAGTATATTTGTCTATTTGTAGATATGTCTATCTGTCTATCTCTTTATTTGTCTTATTGTATATCTATTTATCTATCTATTTATCTCTCTATCTATTTGTGTATATATCTATCTTTATGTCTATCTTACTATCTATCTCTTTATTTGTATATCTATCTATACATTTATCTGTCTAAATGTCAATCTGTTTATCTATCTATTTGTTTACCTGCCAATCTGTCTATTTGACTATCTATCTGTCTGTCTATTTGTTTATCTATCTGTCTATCTATCTATCTATCAATTTGTCTATCTGTCTATTTTTCTATCTATCTATCTAACCATCTATATATCTGTCTATTTGTCTCTCTTCTTATTTTTCATCATCATCATTTTCTTCTTCTTTTTCTTCTTTCATCATCATCATCATTTTCTTCTTATTCTTCTTCTTGTTCATTTTCTTCACTTCAATTTAACAATATTCTTATTATACTTATTCTTTTTATTATTATTATTATATTATTATTATATTATTATTATTATTATATTATTATTATTATTATATTTATTCATCTAACTCTTCTTTTTCTTTTTATTCTTTTTCAACATCTTTAACTTCTTTTTCTTTTTCTTTTTCTTTTTATTATTTTTCTTCTTCTACTTCTTCCTACTCCTATTCATATTTTTCTTCTTCTTACTCTCTCACTAATCTTTTTTATCAAAATCATCATGTTCTTCTTATTCTTATTTTTATTCTTCTTCATTTTTTCTCTTTTTATTCTTCGTCTTCATTATAATAATCATCTTTTTTTTATTCTAGTTTTTCTAGTTTTTTGAATTCTCCTTCCACCTACTCATCATCATCGTCATCTTTTTCTTTTTTTTTCTTCTTCATCTTTTTCATTTTCCCTACTTCTTCTTCTTCCCCTTATTTTACTTCACCCACTACTTTTTCTTCATTATCTTATTATTATAATTCTTCTTCTTCTGCTTCTTTTTCTTCATCTTTTTATTTGCTATCTTTTTCTCAAACTTATTTTTTTTATCTTCTAATACTTCTTCTTCTCGATCTTCTTTTTATTCTTTATCATCATCTTCTTCTTTACTATATTCTTCTTCATCTACTTCATCTTCTTTTTCTCTTTGTTATCATCTTCTTCTTCTTTTTAATCTTCTTCTTCTTTATCTTTATCTTTATCTTTTTCTTCTTCTTCTTTTTCTTCTTCTTCTTCTTATCTTTTTCTTCAACAACAACAACATCATCATCATTATCATCATCATCATCTTCTTCTTCTTCTTCTTCTTCTTCTTCTTTTTCTACTTCTTCATTTTCATTCTTCTTATTCTTTTTCACTTTCTTCTTCTTCTTATTTTTCCCATTCTTCTTCTTTTTCATATTCTTCTTCTTATTCTTTCCCTTCTTCTTCTTTCTATTTTTCATATTCTTATAACCCTTCTTCTTACCCTTCATATTTTTCTACTTCATATTCTTATTATTCTTCTATATCTTCTTTTCTTATTCTTATTCTTCTTCTTCTTCTTATTCTTCTTATATTTTTTTATATTTTTTTCTTTTACTACTACTATAACTACTTATTTTATTCTTTTACTTATTCTTTTTATTTTTCATTTTATTTCTCCTTATTATTATCTTTATATTCATCATCATCAACATTAACATCTTCGTGTTCATCATCATCATCTTCTTCTTCTTTCCCATCAATTTCTTCATCATTAACATCATAAACTTTTTCATATTCTTCTTCGTGTTCTCATTCTTCTTATTTTTCTTCTTCTTCTTCTTCTTCTTCTTCTTTATATCTTCTTCTTTAGCAACATCTTCTTCTTCATGATCATCATTATCATCATTATCATTATCTTTCCTTCTTAATTTTCTACTTCTTTTTTTCTTTATTCTTTTTCTTCTTCTAATTCTTTTTATTTTCCTTCTTCTTCTTTATCATGTTCTTCTTCATATTCTTCTTCTTATTCTTCTTCAACTTCTTACTAATATTCATATTCTTCTAATTCTTCTTTGCACTCATCTTATTTTTCAACTTCATATTCTTATTCTTCTTCTATATCTTATTATCTTCTTCTGATTCATCTTCTTGTTGTATTTTTTTCATATTATTTTTCTTTTAATACTATTACAACTACTTATTTTCTTCTTTTAATTATTCTTCTTCTTTTTCATTTGTTTCTTCGCCTTATTATTATCTTTATATTCACCATCATCATCATCAACATCATCATCATCATCATCATCTTTTTCTTCTTCTTCTTCTTCTTCTTCTTCTTCTACTTCCCCATCGACTTGTAATCATCATTATCATCATCAGTTTCTTCTTCTTCATCTTCAAGTTCTTCTTCTTCATCTTCAAGTTCTTCTTTTTGTTTTTCTTCTTCTTCTTTTTGTTTTTCTTCTTCTTCTTCTTCATTTTCTTTTTCTTCTTTTATTTTTTCTTCATCATCTTTTTCATCATCATCATCTTATTCATTAACTCATTCTTCTTCATCTACTTCTTTTTCTTCTTTATTATCATTTTATTCTTAAAATATTTTTACTTTTTAATCTTCATTACTATCTTATTCAATTTGTATTTCTTCAACTTCTTTTTCTTATTCATCATCATAATCATCTTCTTCTATTTGTACTTATTTTACTTCTTGTTCTTCTTCATCTTCAACATTTTTTTATTATTCTTCATCTTCTTATTCTTTTTATTATTCTACAACTTTTTCTTATTTTTTGTTCTTCTTCATCTTCATTTTCTCATTATCTTTATCATCTTCTTCTTTTTTTTCTTCTTCTACTTCTTCTTTTTCATCTACTTCTTCTTTTTTTCATTTTCATTTTCTTCTTTTTCTTCTTCTTCATCTTCTTCTTATTCTTCTTTTTTTTTCTCATCTTCATCCTATTTTTCTTCTCCTTCTTCTTCATATTCTTCTTCATATTCTTCTTCATCTTCAACTATTTCATCATCATCATCATGTTATTCTTCTACTTCATCTTATTTTCTTCTTCTTCTTCTTCTTCTTTTTCTTCTTTTTCTTCTTCTTCTTCTTCTTCTTATTTTTCTTCTTCTTCTTCTTCTTCTTCTTTTTATAATTATTCTCCTTCATCTACTTCTTTAGTACGATATATTCTATTACTAATTCTTATGTTTCTTCTTCCTCCTCTTCTACTTCTTCTTCATCAACTTCTTCTTCTTTTTCTTCTTCTTCTACTATTTAGTCTTCCTCTTACTCTTCTTTTCTTTTTATTCTTATTAGTCTTATTGAACTTATTATTCTTTATATTTAACATAATTTTCTTCTCCTTCTTCAACATTATCATCATCTTCTTCTTCTTTTCCTTCTTCCTCTTCTTCTTCTTCTTCCTCTTCCTCTTCTTCTTTTTATCTTTTATATCCATCTACTTCTTCTTTTTAAGCATCATCTTCTTCTTATTCTTTTTCTTGTTCTTCTTTCTCTTCTTCCTATTATTCTTCTTCATCTTTATATTTTTCAGCATCAACATCATCATCAATTTTTTTTATCAGCATCTTCATAATCTTCTTCTTCTTCTTTTTAATCATCATCTTCTTCTTCTAATTCTTGCTTTTCATTGTCTTCTTCTCCATTTTCTTATTTATCTTCTTCATAATCATTTTCTTCTTATTCTTTTTCTTATTGTTCTTCTTCCTCTTCTTAATCATCTTCTTCATCTTCTCTTTCTTCCTCATCATTATCATCATCTTCTTTTTCTTCTTCTTCCTATTCTTCATATTCTTTTTGTTTTTCTTCTTTCTCCCCTTTTTCTTCTACTTATTCTTATTATTATTATTCTTCTCTTCCTACTTCTTCTTTTTCTTCTTCTATTTCATCATGATCTTCTTTTTCATAATAATAATATTCATCATTATCATTATCTATTTCTTCATCTTCTTCATCTTCTTCATCTTTATCTTCATTTTCATCGTCATCATCATATTCTTTTTATTATTCTTCGAATATTTCAAGTTCTTCTTCTAGTTTTTCATATTCTTTTTCTACTTGTAATTCTTTTCATTTTTTTGTATTATGCGTCTTATTTTTCTAGCTCTTGTTCTATCTCTTCTTTCACTTCTACTCCATATTCTTCAACATCTTCTTTTTCTTCTTCATCACATGTACTTTTTCTTCTTCATCATCATTTTTTCTTAATCTTCTTTTTTTTCTTCTTATTCTGCTTCATATTCTTCTTCTTCTTCTTTTTCTTTTTCTTATTCTTCTTCTTCTTCTTCTTCTTGTTCGTCTTCCACTTCTTAATCATATTCTTCATCTTTTTCTATTTCTTCTTACTCTTTTCATCTTCTTCTTCATCCTATTCTTCATTTTCTTATTTTTTTTTCTTCTTATTCTTCCTCTTCTTATTTATCCTCTTCATCTACTTCTTTTTCATTATGATCTTTTTCCTCATCAACAATATCATCATCATCATCTTCTTCTTCTTCTTCTTCTTCTTCTTCTTCTTTTAAGGTTATTTTATTAATATCACCCTCTCTTTTGGCGGAGGAATACCGTTTTTACAAGCTACATATACCCGTAACCCTTTTACACCCGTTATATGGTTAGACTAAACTTTAGTATCTTAATTCTAAGTTAAAATAAATGAAGCTGAAATGTCTTTTTTAAAAATTTATGATATTTTTCTGGAACGGCGTGTGCCTTATTGCCCTTTTGCTGTGCTTTTATTTCTCTTCTGTCTTGATCTGCCCACGTTATCCAGCTTTGAGGGCCCTTGTCCTATCCTCTTTGTGCTTCCTTGCTCCTGATTTTCGCATTGGACCAAACTGTTTCGGTCGTGTTTTCCGCTTTCTTCATCTCCTTCGGCTTCTTGTGTTCTTGATGATTCCTTTCCTAGCTACTTGAACTGCAGTAAACTGACTCCCTGACTAGAGTATAGCCCCCAAGCACTTACAGCCTAGACTGTAAGTGACTGACCCCCCGACTCACCTTACTCTTTCAGCTCACGATTCTAACCAACTGCCCGACTTTAATAGACTTCTCGTGCTCTCCCCGTCCAACATACCATTTCTAACCTTTTGTCCAGCATATCATGACCAACAATAACATACCGACTCTTACAGACTATACTTACTCTCCCTGTACTTACTGACTCTTACAGACTTCCCATACTCATGTACATAGTAGCGGCCCCCCGAGAGCAACCTACTCTTGTACATTAGTCTAGCTTTAACTATGTACTTCAATAAGTTGGCGGCTAACAAAATATGAAACAAAACAAAAACTTCCAACAGATATATCATTATAATCATTATTAACCTTTAAACATCCTTCAGGACCAGGATGATTATTCTTCATCTGCATACAATTTTAAAAATGTAATCAAATAAGAGATCTTGCATTCTTTATGGTTCTGTCCATTTTCATCTTCCACCTAAAATAACTTCTCAAGCAAGCATAACAAGCAAGCCTATGTGATTTACAAACCTTTATTCTCTTTTTACCCTCCCTCAAGACTAGGAGGTCTTGTTCTGCATCTTGATCCTTCTTGTGTTTTAATGGGTCCAAAAATTTATAGCCCTTTCTTATTATTATTATTATTTTTTTATTAATATTAATTTTGTTTTTTTTTTGAGTCCTAATATATGGGAAGCCAATTTTATCTAATTCTATTAAGCCTTTGAACCTTTCAGGTATACTATCTCCCTCAAATTCTTGAAGGCCAATTCTCATTCCTTCTCCGGCTAGTTTATCCGCCAAAGCATTAGCCTCTCTATAAATGTGCTTTATTTCACCTTTTAATTCTTTTAAAACTTTTTTAATATCATCAATGTCTTCTTCGTGTTCCCATAAATATGACTTATTTTGAATTAGTTGTACTAATAATTCCGAGTCAACTTGTGCTTGTATATATAGATAATTATTTTCTTTACAAATTTGTAAGCCCTTTTGCAGAGCCAAAATCTCTGCATGAAGCACCGAGGAAGCTATATTTCTTGATGAAAAAGCTTTCAATACTTGACCCTCCTTGTCTTTTTCTTCACCGAGGAAGCACTGAGGAAGCACCAAAAAAGCTATATTTTAGTGCTTGTATATTTCTTCTTCTTCTTTTTTATCTTCATATTTTCCTCCTCCTCCTCCTCCTCCTTCTTCTTTCTCATCTTCATCTTCTTCATCATATTCTTCATCATCATCATCATCAAATTATTTTTGTTCTTCTTCTATTTTTTTCTTATTCTTCTTCTACTTTTTGTTATTCTTTTTCTACTTGTAATACTTCTTCTTTTTATTTTTCTTTTCTTATACATCTTTTTCTAGTTCTTGTTCTACTTCTTATTTCACTTCTTCTTCTTCTTTTTCAACTTCTTATTTATCATTTTATTCCAACTTATTCTTTTTGTTTTTATTCTTTCTTAATTTTATTCTTCTTCTTCTACTTATTTTTGATTTTGTTTATCATCATCATCATCATATTTTTCTTCTTATTCTTCTTCATCTTCTTATTCTTCTTCATCTTCTTTTTCAATATCATCATCATCGTTGACTTTTTCTTCTTATTTTTAATCTTCTTTTTCTTTTTTTTATCTTAATCTTCTTCTTCTTATTATTAATTTTAACCTTCTAATTCCTCTTCATTTTTATCAAAATCATCATTATCATCTTTTTCTTCATCTTCTTCTTCATCATTTTCTTCTTCATCTTCTTCTTCTTCATCTTTTTATTCTTCATCTTTTTCTTCTTCCTTCCTTCATTTTCTTATTCTTCATTAAATCCTCCTTCTCCTTCTTTTTTTATTCTTCTTCTTTTAATACTACTACTTCTTTCTTCTTCTACTTATTATTCTTCTACTTCTCCTTTTTCTTCTACTTTGTATTGCCCTCCTCCTCCTACTTCTTTTTCTATTTCTTCTTCTTCTTCTTCTTCTTCTTCTTTATCTTCATATTTTCCTCCTCCTCCTCCTCCTTCTTCTTTCTCATCTTCATCTTCTTCATCATATTCTACTTCATCATCATTATCATCAACATATTTTTTGTGTTCTTCTTCTTATTATTTTTTTTCTTCTTCTATTTATTATTCTTCTTCTCCTCCTCATCCTCTTTCTCCACTTCCTGCTTCCTTTTCTAATTCTCCTTCTCCTCTTTTTCTACCTTTTCTTATTCTTTTTTTATCTTCTTCTTCTTATTTTTCATCTACTTCTATTTCTCTCTCCTTCTTCTTTTCTTCTCCAACTTCTTCTTCTTCCTTTACTATTTCTTCCTTTTCTACTTTTTTTTATTTTTTTTCTTATTCTTCTACTTCTTCTTCTCATTCTCCTTCTCTTTCTCTCTCTTATTTTATTTTTCTTCTAATTTTTCATCTTTGTATTTTTAATTGTCGTTTTCTTCCTCTTCTTCTTCTTATTCATCTATTTCTACATTATTTTCTTTTTCTTCTTCTTTAATTTCTTTTTTTTAATTTCTTTTTATTTCTTTTTCTTCTACTATTACTATTTCTTCTTCATATTATTATTGTTCTTCTTCTTCTTTTTTTTTTAAATATTATTTTATTAATAATAACCCTCTCTTTTGGCGGAGGAATACCGTTAATACAAACTATCATCTACCCTTAGCCCTTTTACACCCAATCTTCAAATAAAAATAAAATACATTTAACCAATCTAAAAAAATGTAATTTTATTTGTGCTGTGGCTATGTTTATCTATGACTCCTATCTTTACCTTTTTGTGCAAGGAGAAGTTCCTTCTGAAAGTTAATGACTATCCTTATGATGGTAGCTTATCCCTTGTCTTGCTTTAACAATCTTTCGATGAGTATAATAAGCTTTATTTTGCTTCTTTCTATATTTCGTTGCTTCTAATGTGTTTTATCTCTTTTGAATCTGAATATGATTTTCCCTCCAGCATTTTTAGCTAACTCGAATCTTGAGTCATCTCGTGCCTTCTTTAATTTTTAGCTTAAATCCTTCCACTGTCTTATAATGGTAGCTGGGTTTTTGAACATCTTTATAAGCTGTCCTCCCAAGTTATTATTATTGAATGGTGTTATTTATATCTTGATTAACCCTTCACCTGTAATTTTTTTCCTGCACAAAATCAATTCTATCATACACATAATTAAAATCTTGTATCCCCCCTTCCCTGTTCAGACCAATTATCAATTTGGCTTGATACATAAGGTACAGCTCCATTGTTGTTCAGAATTTTTTGAAATGCTCTGCTTTCTTCCATCTTTGTGCTTTTCATTCCTTCACTGTCCTCTTTAACTTTTACAGCTTGCACCTATATATTACATACTACCTACATATAACCAGAAACAGACTTCCAGCAACACCCATCAGACTACCAACAACACACACTTAATAACACAGACCTCCAGAAAAATAACACAGACTTCCAGCATATATAATACCCACTACTGACAATACCATTTAAACATCTAGCCTTCCAATCAGAATAGTCCACCAAACTATGGACATGCAGAATAAAATGTACCTGCAGAGCATACTACATATCTATACATCCATTATCTTTTCTCAAACTAGTCCCCTGATGTTATTTCTATTAGTTTCAATTTCTTCTTTCCTTTCTACCGGTAGAAAACAACAGAAAAGCAGAAAAAAACAAACAGAAAAACAAAAGCCACTTACCTTATCTCGATCACCCCTCAGGACCAGGGTGATCTCTTATATGGACTTATTTTCCTATTTGAATGGAAAGTTCTAATTAATTTTTTTATTTTTTCTAATAAAAGAAAAATCTTTACTATCAAGATTTAATATTCCAGTAAATTTTTTTGGTAAATTCTCTTCATTATAATCCTGATCACCTTTCTTTTTTCCCTCTTTAGCTAAAATATCTACTAATGCATTCGCCTCTCTAAAAATGTGCTTTATAGAAAAGTTTAGAAAATTCATATCATTTAGAATTTTATATATGTCATCTTCATATTTCCACATCTTTGTCTGCTTTTTGATTAAATTAACAACAATTTTCGAATCTATTTGAATATCTATATTTTTAATTTCTAGTTTTCTACATATCTTAATACCCTCTCTTAAAGCTAATATCTCAACATGAACGGCCGAGGATGCTTGCATCTTTCTACTGAAGGCTAATATTAGTCATCCTTTCGAATCTCTAATAACTCCTCCACCTCCTGCTTCGCCCATATCTCTTTCGAAGCTACCATCTGTGTTTAGAGCTATACTACCTTGAGGTGGTTTTTCCCATTTTATACATATTACTTTAAATTGTTTAGGTTGATTTTCTTTTAGATTCCAAAAAATTAAGGTTTCTTTGTCCCTCTTCGAGCCTTGACTTTTTATAGGGTACAATTCTGAAATTTTACTTGTTTCTTCTTTAATATCTTTCCAGATATCTTCTATTATCATTTTATAACCTTTGAATCTACTTTTATTTCTAGCCTTCCGAATGCACCAGATAATTAATAATGGCACATTGATTTTAATACATTTCTGCACTGGACTAGAAACTTTTTGATTAATCCATTTCTGAAGCCTACGTTTCAAGTTTAGATGTTCATATTTTAAATTCATTTCTAAACCTAGTCTTTTCCATAGCTCCGCTGCTACTCTTCCGTGTGAAAGGAGATGAACCAATGTTTCAATTTCATTTAAGCAACACTCACATCTAGATACGAGCTTAATACTTTTTTTCTTTAAATTATTGTCAATTGGGATAATATTAGATAAAGCTTTCCACATAAAAGTTTTAATTTTTTGTGGATTATCATTATTCCAAGCCCATTTGAATAATGTATGTTCTTTTAACTTTTTTCTTAATTCATTTTTAACTGTTTTTAGTGAAAATGCTCCATCCAAGCTTAAATTCCATTTCCATCCTTTTTTAGTAAGTGTAGAAAATCTATCAACTAATTCTTTTTGATTAAGTATTTGTGTTCATATCTGTGAACACTTACTTTTATTCTTTACTTTATTGATATCATCCTTAATACAATATTTTGCCCTCATAAATTTTGACCATAGACTGTTATTTTCTTTCAACCTCCACCATCTCTTGCTTGCTCCTGCTTTTGCTAAATCTATAAGATTAACAAAACCCAATCCAACTTCTTGAACTGGGTAACATAAGTCTCTCCATTTTTTCCAGTGTAATTTATATTTGCCCTCTTTTTTTCCCCATAAAAAATTAGCTAATTCTTTTTCGATTTTTTTAATAATACAAATTGAAGGTTGAATTATCATAATATTATGCATTAGAAGACTTTCTAAAACATGTTTTATCAAAGTAATTCTGCCGCCCATGCTTAAATATTCCTCTTTCCATCCCGTGATTTTCTTTTTTAACTTATTTAATAAAAATTCTAAATATACTATCTTAAGTTTACCTTCATATATCGGGTAGCCCAAATAGATCATTTCTTTTTTATTATGGGAGAAACCTGAAATGTTTTTGATTTTATGAGCTAATGCAATTGGAGCCTTATGTGATATCATGTATTAGCATTTTCTTTTATTTAATTTTTGACCTGTTTCTTCCTCCATGCATTTCAATAAGTTCATCAGATTATGTAGTGATTTGCTACTGCCATTAGTGAATATAATTACATCATCTACATATCCAAGACAACTCACTAATGAAGTGTTCCTTGGCTGTTTGAATGTGTCTATCCTACCCTTCCTCATTTTATCTATAAAGTTAACGATTAAGAGTTCCAGATAAATATTAAATAATGATGGTGATAGTGGATCACCCTGTCTTAAACCTCTAACTGGTATTATTTCTTCTCTTACCTTTCCATTTGTGATAATTCTAGCCCATGTATTAGAAATACATCTATAAATCAAAGCTATCCATGTTTCAAAGAAACCCATCTTTCTCATGATAGAACAGAGAATGCTCCATTCTACTCTATCAAAAGCCTTTGATAGATCCAATTTTATAATAACATTTCGCCCTCTTGATTTGGATCCTATTTCTCTACTCATTTCTTTAGTCAAGCAGATATTTTCCATTATTAATCTATTTTTCATAAAACCGGTTTGTTCTTCAGAAATAATTTTAGGTAAAATTGAATTTAATCTATTTTGTAAAATTTTAGATACAATTTTGTAAATAGTGTTGCATAGGCTTAATGGTCTAAATCCTCCCCTTTCTGTGGATTCTCTATTTTAGGTATAAGAATAATGTGAAAACTTCCCCATTATTTTCCAAATTTAGCCCCACAAAATATACTATTAAGCGCTTTTTCTATATCCTTCTTTATTATATCCCAACAGGCTTGGAAAAAATAGTTGTTCCATCCATCCGATCCTGCTGCACTATCTTTGTTCATACTATATATCGTTGTTTTGATTTCTTCTTCTTCTGGACGCTTAGTTAGCATGTTATTATCTTTTATGGTGATTTTATTTTCCATGTTTTTTAAAAGTGAATTTCCTTTTAGTTCTCTTATTCCACTTATTTGGTTTTCAAAGAATTTTGTGAAATAGTTTTGAATGTCTAAATCTTTTTCAAGCCATTCTTCCCTATTATTTTTAATACCTCTAATTCTATGTTTCTGATATTTTAACTTAGCTATTTTTTGAAAAAACTTTGTATTTTTATCCCCTTCTTTAAGCCATTTAATTTTAGATTTTTGTTTCCAAAAAACCTCTTACATTAATATTTTTAGATTTAATTCTGCTTGTGCCTTGCTAAGAGCACTTCTATTGTCTATATTTTGAGTTTTTTCAAATTCTATTTCTCTTTTTAATACTAGTTCCTTTGCATCCTTTATATTTTTTGTTATATTCCCAAAAGTATCCTTATTCCACTTTTTTAATTCAACTTTTAATCTACTCAACTTATTATTTAATATTTGAATAGGATTTCCTAATGTCTCTTTATTCCAAGATTGTTTCACCATCTTTAAAAAATCAAGGTGTAAACACCAAGAATTCTGGAATCTAAAAGAACCTCCTGTATGAGTAGATTTTTTAAACGTGATTAATAATGGACTGTGATCAGAGCAGGTTCTGTTTAAGTGCTTCACTTTTGTAGAGCCAACTTGATCTAGCCATTTAAAATTAAATAAGACTCTATCCAGTCTCACCCATATTGTGCCTTTTTTCCTCTAGTTATTACACCATGTAAACTGTGAGCCTAAAAATTTAGCTTCTATTAAGTTTGTTTTATTTATTATATCATTAAAGTGAGACATCCCTCCTTTATTAGGTGTCCTACCACCCTTCTTTTCTTTAATACTTCTAACTATATTAAAATCTTTACCGATAATCCAAGGCTTTTTTTCCATCGAAATTTTATTCATTTCCTCCCATAATTCTTTTCTCTCTTCTCTTTTATTCTTTGCATAAATTATTGTTATTAGTTGGTTAGTTTCTTTTAATATTTTTATATGTAAGTTATCTTTCCATAAAATCCAAATTTTTCCATTATTATTAGCATACCCATTTTCAAATCCTAATAAATTTTTATAATAATTTAGCTAAGCTTTATCCACCATAGGTTCAGCTATCGAAATTAGATTAATTTTATGCACATATATTAGTTTTTTTAATCTATTTCTTGGGGGGGGGGGGGTTGGTATTCCCCTAATATTCCAATAGATGTACTTATACATTTCTTATGGATTTAGCCTGTGCTCTAGTGGTGCATTTAGTTTCATATATCTTATTCAAATGCTTTTTTTTTCAAGTTTCTAGGTTTTCTTATTGAGCTTAATTCTTGTTCCTTCTCATCTTTCCAATCCCTACCCAATTGAATGGCCATTATTTTTAGTTCTTCAATTGCCCAATCTCTATTTCCCATTTTTTGTTTTAGCTTGAGTTTTTCTATATTAATGTCATCGTTATTGATTCTAATTTTCTGCTCATTGTCTTCCCCATCCGTATATAGGGAAGTCAATATTTTTATTTCTAATTCCTCATCTGAATCTTCTTCAACCAGCACTGCCCAGCTTTTATTTTTTTGTTTCTTATTTTTCATTTGATTTCTGGTTCTCCTATTTAGCTCTGAAATTTTTTTCCATCATTTCTCTCCTTTTAGCATTTTCTATGGATTTTGTTCTTGCCTCCTCACTATTCTGCCTATTATATTCAATTAATTTTTGATCTTCAACTTCTTTATTCTGTATATCTGTTTGGACAATCGGTTGAGGTTTTTTTTGATATTTAACCATTTCTCCTTTACTTTCAAATGCTCTTTTCTTCTCTTCTAGATTCTATTTATTTTCATTTCTTTTTTTGTGAACCAAACATACCTCTATAGCATGTCCCATCTTTCTGCAGCATGCACAAAAAGGAGGGAGGTATTCTGGAACTATAGTTTGCCAAAAACTGCCTCCTTCTGTGTTTCCAATCCAGATACGGTGAGGAAGAGATTTCGGTAAGTCCACCTCTACACAGATTCTTGCAACACTTGGTCTAGATAGTGTTGCCATAGCACCATCAAGAAGAAGAGGAGAGCCCAAAACACACGCAATACGATATAATGCCAATTTATCAAAATAGTGAATCAATAGCATAGGTAATAGGATCCATATCGGGGCCAACGATGATTCCTCCTTTGTGTTAAATTCTGGAGTCCATTTAAAGGTTCTCATGGGGTATCCCATGATATACCAAGCTCCTTTCAACCATAAGCGATGGAAATCCTCCTCGGAATGAAGTTGTAGTAACACATGTTTCTCATCAATCAGTCTGATTTTGATCAAGGTTTTGAGTTTCAATGATGCGAAGAATACCCTAATATCATCAATACGACGCCTTCCATGCGAAAATTTTCCCACAGGCATGTGTGTATGAGTTGCAGAGAACTTGTGAAATTCCTCGGCCGAGAAGAATATCGAGGGTTCCTTGATATTTTTTTCTTGAATTTGCAAGAAGCTCACGATAGGGGGCCTGGTTTTTCTAATAAAATCAGAAAAGGACTTCTTATTAACTAAGTAATCCAATTCCATTGAAATTAGCTTAAAACTTGCTTCTTCTTCTACCCAATTGCAGGTTTCTCTCTCTAACAGGTTGAGAGCATTTCAAGAAGGCGATAGAGTTTAGTTCTTTATATCTTCTTGTTCTTCTTATTCTTATTCTTCAACATCTTCTACTCCTTGTTCTTCGTTATCATCATCTTCTTTTTAGTTTCCATCTTTATTTTCATCATCATCATCTTCTTCTTCTACTTCTTCTTATTCTTATTCATTTTCTACTATTACTTCGAATACTATTTATTATTCATATTCTTATTATTATTCTTCTTCTTCAACTTTTTTTTCTCCTACTTTTTATTCTACTACTTTTTCTTCTTGATCATCATCATCATCATTATCATCATCTTCTTCTTCATTTTTTGCTTGATCTTCATCTTCTTCTTCATCTTCATTTTTTTCTTCTCCTCCTCCTTCTTTTTCTTCTTCATCTTCATCTTCACCTTCTTATTGAACTTTTTTTTTTTTGAAAAGTTTGTTTTATTATTATTAAAGCCCTCTCTTTTGGCGAAGAAATATCATTTTTACAAGCTATATTCTACCCAGTCCAATTTTACCCCATTTCTCGAAATCAAACAATATCACAAAGTACTATCACTATTATACTATATCTATTGGTCACTGCCATTTGCTGGATTTTAATTGGGCTCTAGTTCTATCCCACTGCATCTATTTATCCTCTTGTACCATCCTTTCGCGACTGTTTGCAGCTAGAGGAGAAGCCATATTCTGCCTTTGTTCCTGCCATCTTCAGCACCTTCTTTCCTAAAATAATCTTCAAGAATAGCCCTTTAGCAATGATTCAGCACCTTCTTTCCTGAAATAATCTTCAAGAATAGCCCTTTAGCAATGATTCAGCATGCATCCTTTCATTTGCAACTTCATCTAGTGCCTATTCCATAGAGGGCTTTGACACTACAAAAAAAATAACTATAGTTCTACAAATTTATATGTTACCTTACCTCAAGTCCCTCTTGATTAGCTCCTTCTAAACGCATGGATCCACCTCCTCTGTTCCAACCAGCTTTCATACTACAACATTTTGACACTTGACTATGACTCAATGTGTGACCAACACCACATACAGACTCCCCTCACTTTTACAGGCTCTTGACCAAGACTTACAAACAAATTCAGACACTTAACAAGCATAATAACCAACACATAAAGCCTCTAAAATAACTATACTGCCTGTCTAGTCTACTTTGCATCTTCATCCAGTGGCTGGTTTCTTGCAGCTTCTGGTCTTGGTGCTCTTCCATAGAGGGCTTTGTAACTGCAAAATATTAACTAGATTTCTACTAATTTATATATTAACTTACCAAAAGTCCCTTTTGATTAGCTCCTTCTAAATGCCTGATTATGACCTACTCTGTTTTAAATAAGAGCTGAAAAACTAAAAATAGAAAAAATACATAAAGCAATACAAGCAAACAATCCAGCCTAGACTAGCTCTTTTCTTTGTCTCCACCCCTCGGGACCAGGGTGGCACTAAGCTTTTTATATTCTTTTCCTTGCATATTGGGCAGCTACGTTAATGCCCCTGCTATATAAGCGTGACTATTCTGATATATGGAAGTTCTTTCTTATCCATCCTTATAATACCCTTTAGTCTGTCTAGAAGAGACTCTTCCTAATATTCATGGTATTTTTGTTTTTGCCTGCCTTGGCTAGCCTATTTGCCAATGCATTTGCTTCCTTGTATATATGTTTGGTTGATGTGTTTAGACTCTATTAATTAGCCAATTTCTTCTAACTCCTCTTCGTATTACCACGTACTTCTTTTTTTGTTTACTAAATCTACCAATATTTTAGAGTCCAATTGAATGTCCATATTAGTTAATCTTTTAGCTTTACAGGCCCGTAATCCATCCCTCAATGCTAGAATTTCAGCATGGAGAGCAGATGTGGCTTTGTGGCTCCCTGTAAAAGCTAAAATGAGTTGACCTTTATAATCCCTTACTACTCCTCCTCCTCCTACTAAACCCATGATCCTGTCAAAGCTACCATGAATATTTAGAGCTATTCTACCCCCTGGGGGGTTTTCCCACTATACTCCTATAATTTTTAGTGATTTGGCTTTTGCAACCTTGAGATTCTAGAAATTACATGTGTCTCTATCCAGATAAACACACTGAGGTGCTATCGGGCTAGCTCCTGAAGTAATTTTTATTTCTTTCTTTATTGCTTTCCAGATATCTTCAACCACCATTCTCTTACCTTCATATCTACTATTATTTCTAGCCTTCCAAATACACCAAATTGCAATATGAGGGATGTTATTTTTAATCTATTTTTGTAAGCTATGTTGTGTGTGTGCTATATTCTATTCTTGGAGTCTATTAATTAGTGGGATAATCTTATGTTTTATACCTATTTCTGATTCTAATCTTCTCCAAATTTTTAATGCTATGTTTCCTTGTGAGAACAGGTGGTCTAGCAATTATGTTGCTTGAAAACAACATTCACAATTAGAGGCCTATTGAATACCTTTATTTTTTATGTTTTCATCTAATGGAATGACATTTGAAAGAACTTTCCATGCGTTAGTTTTAATTTTTTGATAATTTTCATTATTCCAGACCCATTTAAATAAACTTTGATCTTCTTTCCTATTTGTCACTTTATTTTTGATGGATTTGAGAGAGAATTTTCTATCTGCACTCAAAATCCATTTCCAGCTGCTTTTGGTCAATTTAGAATATTCTTCAACTTCTTATTGAACTTCTTCTTCATCATCTTCTTCTTTTACTTCATCTTCTTATTGTTCTTCTTCTTCTTCAACTTCTTCTTCTTTTTATTCTACTATTTCTTCTTCTTCTTCTTCTTTATCATCATCTTTTTCTTCTTCTTTATCATCATCATCTTTTTCTTCTTCTTCTACTTATTATTATTTTTTTTTTATTTTTATTCTTTCTTTTTCTACTTTTCCTTATTATTCTTCTTCTACTAATTCGTGTTGCACTTCTTACTCTTCTTCTTCATCTTCTTATTTTTCTTGTTATTCTTCATCATCATCTACTTCTTCTTCTTATGCTTTTACGTCTCCCCATTCTTCTTCTCCTTCTCATCATCATCATCATCATCATCATCATCATTATCATCATCATCATCCTCCCCCTACTTCTTCTTCTATTTATCCTTCTGCATCTTCTCCTTCATCATCATTATTTTCTTCTTCCTCTTTTCGTTTTTTCTTCTTATTTAACTTATTCTTTTTTTATTCCTCTTATTCTTCTTTTTATTCCTCTCATTCTTTGTTTTCTTCTTCTTTATAATTATCATTATCATCATTATCATTATCATCATTATCATCATCATTATTATCATCATCAACATCATCTCGTTCTTCTTCTTCTTATTAATTTTCTTCTTCTTCTTCATCTTCATCTTCTTCTTATAAAACATATGCTTCTCCTAATTCATCTTCCTCTTCTTCTTCTTCTACTTTTTTTTTCTACTACTACTACTTTTTCATCTTCTACTTCTTCTTCCTCTTATTCCTCTTCTTCTTTTTCTTCTTTTGCTTCTTCTTCTCCTTTTGCTTCTTCTTCTTTTCCTTTTTATTCTTTTTCACCATCATCATCATCATCGTCATCATCATCATCATCATCATCATCATTATCTTCTACTCTTATTCTTTTTCTTTATATTCTTCTTCTACTTCTTCTCCCACATCGCATTCTTTTTCTTTATATTCTTCTTCTCCCGCATCGCATTCTTTTTCTCATCTTTTTATACTTCTGCTTCTTCTTCTCCTTTTGCATATTTTCCTTCTTATTTTTTTCAATTTCTACTTCTTCAACTTCTTGTTCTTCTACTTCGACTTGTCCTTCTTCTTCTTCTTCTTTAACTTCTACTACAAAACTTTTTATTGTTCGACTTTGTCTTCATTTTCTTCCTCTTCTTCTTATTCATTTTCATCTTCTTCATCTATTTCAAGTTTTTGTTCATTTTCTATATTTGCTTCTTTTTCTCCTTCTACTTTTTCTTCTAATTCTTATTCTTATTTTCTTCTTCTTTTGTTTCTTCTTTATTTTCTTTTTCAGCTTCTTCTTCTATTCATATTATTGTTCTTCATCTTCTTCATCTTGATCTTCATCTTCTACTTCAATTGTTTCTTCTTCTTCTTCTTCTTCTTGTTCTTCTTCTAATTCTTCTTCTTATTCTTCATCAACATTTTCTTCTTCTTCATCTTCAACTTCATCATCACTAGCTTCTTCTTCTTCATTTTTTTCTTTTTTTTCAAAATCAACATCTTATTCATCTTATTCTTTTTCATCTTTTATTTTTCTTATTTTTTTCTTCTACTTCTACTACTTCTTCTTGATCTACTTTTTATTATTCTTTTATTCTACAGCTACTTCTACTTTATCTACTACTACTTCTTCTTCTTCCTCTACTTTTTTTATTTATTATCATCATCTTCTTTATCTTCTCCTTCTCTTTCTTCTTTCTCTTATTATTCTTCTTCTTCTTTTTCTTCTTCATATTCTTCTTTTTTTCTTTCCTTCATCTTCAACTTCTTTTTCTACTACTCCTTCATCTTTTTATTTTTCTTAGTCATATTAATATTATTATTAGTATTATTATTATTGTTATTATTATTGTTATTATTCTTCTACTACTTATTTTTCTACTTTTACTTCATAATTATCTTTTTCTTCTAAATCATCTTCTTCTTCTTAATCTTTCTTTTTCTATTTCCATTTCAACTAATTCTTCATCTTTTTTATTTTCTTTTTTTATTCTATTTCTTCTTCTTCTTCTTTTCCATCTAATTTTTCTTCTTCTTTATCTCGTTCTTCTTTTTTTTCATCATCATCTTGTTCTTTTTAATCATCATCATCATCATTTTTTTTCTTCTTTATCATCATCATCATCAACATCATCATCTTCTTGTTCTTCTTTATCATCATCATCTTGTTCTTCTTTATCATCATCATCTTGTTCTTCTTTTTCATCTTCTTAATATTTTTTCTGCTTATTCTTCTTCATCTTTTTTCTTCTTCTTCTTCTTCATTGTTTCTTCTTTTTCATTTTTTCTTCTTCTTCATTTTTTTTTCTTCTTCTTGCTCATCTCTTCTTCTATTTGTTCTTTAATAATTATTCTTCTTAAATTTATTATACCAATTATTTTCCTTCTTTTTCTTCTTTTTATTCTTCCTCTTCTTTCTCTTATTCATCTTCTACTTCTTTTTTTTTCTTCTTTTTCTTCCTTTTTATCTTCTTCTATTTGTGCTTCTTCCACGTATTCATCATCATCATCATTTTTTTTCTTCTTCATTATATTTTTTTTCTTCATCATTATGATTTTCTCATTCATCTTATTCTTTATCTTATTCTTTTTCTTGATCATCATCTTCTCTTTATTTTTTTTCCTCTTCTTTTCCCTTGCATCACCTTCATCATCATTGTCATCATCATCTTCTTCTTCTTCTTCATCTTCTTCTTTTTCTTTTTATTCATCATATTATTCTTCTTTTTCCACTACTACTACTACTTCTTCTTCTTCTTCTTCTTTTTATTCTTCTACTTTGACTTCATCAAAATTATTTTTTTATTAATCATCTTTTTCTTGTTGTTGTTCTTCTTCTTCTTCATATGTTTCTTTTTCTTATTCTTCCTCTACCTCTTCATCTTTTTTTATTTACTCTTCTTCATTTTTTTCTTCTTCTTATTCCACTTCATCATCATCATCATCATCTTCTTCTTCTTCTTCTTCTTTTATTATTCTTATTCTTCTTCATGTGATCCATCTTTTTAATCTTTTTCATCTTCTTTTTCATCTACTTTTTTTTCTTCTTCTTCATATTCATCTTCTTCTTATTCTTCTATTTCTAAAAAATCTTCTAATTATTATTCTTTTTCTTCTTCTTCTTTTACTTCTTTTTATTAATCTTATTCTTATTCTTCTCATTTTCTTCATCTTACACTTGTTTTTTTTTTCTTCTTCTTATTTTTCTTCTTCTTCTGATTCTTCATGTTTTACTTATTTTTCTTTGTATTTATGTTTATTATCTTCTTTTTCTTCTTAATGATCATTATCATCATTATCATCATCTTCTTTTTCTTCATCTTCATTATCTTCTATATCTTCTTATTATTATTGATTTTTTTCATCATCAAATTCTTTTTATTATTGATCTTTTTATTTTTTTTCATCATTATCATTTTTTTCTTGTTCATCTTCTTCTTCAAAATCATCATCATCATCTCTTTCTTCTACTTCCTTTTCTTTTTCTAATTCTTCTACTTTTTCCTCTTCATCATCTACTTCTTCTTCCTTTTCTTCTTCATCATCTACTTCTTCTTCTTCTTTTTCTTTTTCATCATCTACTTCATCATCATCATCTTCTTCTTCTTCTTCTGCTACTAATTTTTCTTATTCTTCTTTTTAATATTTATCTTCTACTTCTTATTTTTTTCTTTAACTTCTTCTTCTTTTTCTTCTTCTTCATCTTTTTTTTCTAACCACCCATCATGTTCTTCTTCTTCTTTAATTTATTCATCTTCTACTTATTTTTTATTCTTATTCTGTTTATCATCATCATCATCCTCTTCTTTTACTTTTACTTAAAAATCATCTCATCTTCTACTTCTTGATTATCATTATAATCATCGTCTTTTCTTATCCCTATTCATCATCATCATCATCTTCTTCTTCTTCTTCTTCTTAATCTTCAAAATTATCCACTTTTATTCTTTTTCTTCATCATCATCTTCTTCTTCTTCTTTTTTTTCCTCTTCATCATCATCATCTTCTTCTTCTTCAACATCATTCACTTTTATTCTTCTTCTTTTTCTTCTTTTTTTTATTCATCTTCTTTTCCTTCCTCATCATCATCATCATCATTATGTTCTTCTTCTTTTGCTTCTTATTCTTTTTCGTCTTTTAATTCTTCAAAATTTTTTTCTTGTTATTCTTCTTATTTTTCTTCTTCAACTTCTTTTTTTCCATCTTCCAATTTTTTTTGCATCTTCTACTACTATTACTTTTTATTCTTCTTATTATTTTTATTCTACTACTTTTTTTCTATTCATCATCATCGACATCATTATCATCATCATCTTCTTCTTTTTATTATTCTTTTTTTTCTTCTTCTTTACCATCTTTTTTTTCTTCTTCTTCATCTGCTTCTTCTTATTCATATTCTTCCTCTACAACAACAACATCATCATTATCTTTTCTTCTTATTTTTCCTATTCTTTTTCTTCTTCTTCTTCTTCTTCTTCTTCTTCTTCTTCTTTCTCTTTTTCCTCTTTTTCCTCTTCTTCCACTTTTTCCTATTTTGCATCTTCTTATTTTTATTCTTCTTCCTATCCTATTTATTCTTGTTTATTTTTTTCTTCTTCTTTTTATACTTCTTATCTACATATTCTTATTTTTTTTATTCTACTTGTTATTTTTCCTTCTTATTCTTCTTCTTTTTCCACTTTTCTTCTACTTCTTCTTCTTCTTTTTCTTAGTATTCATCACCATTATCATTTTTTTATTATTTTTCTTCTTCGGCATCTTCTTCTTCTTTATCCTCTTCTTTTTATTTACTTTCTTTATCTCCTTTTTTTTTCATCATCATATTTTTCATCTTCAATTTCTTCATTAACATCATCATCATAATATTGTTATTCCTTTTATTTCTCCTCTTTCTCTTCTTCTTCTTCTTATTCTTCTTTGTCTACTTCTTCTTCATATTCTTATTTTACTTCTTTATAATATTATTTTTCTTTTTCTTCTTTATCATCATCAACATCATCCTTTTCATCATCATCATCATCATCATCTTCTTCTTCTTCTTCTTCTTCTACTTTTACTACTACTACTTCTTCTTTTTCTTCTTTTTCTTCTTTTGTTTATCTTCTTTTTTTTGTTCATCATCATCATTTTCAAAATCCTCTTTTTCTTTTTCTTCTTCTACATATTCTTTTTTTTATCTTCTTCTTTTTGTTGTTGTTCTTCTTCAGCATCATTTTCTTCTTCTTCTTATTATACATCTTCTTCTTATTATTCTACTTATACTTCTTCTTCATCTTATTCTACTTATTCTATTACTTCTTCTTCTTCAATATCTTCTACTTCTTCATCTTCATCATCTTCTTCTTATACTTCTTCTTTGTCTTCTTCTTCATCTTTTTCTTCATCTGCTTCTTCTTCATTATCATGGTCATCATCTTTTTATTCTTCTCCTTCTACTTCTACTTATTTTCTTCACCATCTTCTTCTTTTTTTCTTCTATTTCTTCGACTTCTTCATTTCTTTTGCTTCTTCTTTTTCTTCTTCACACCCTTCTTTTTATTTATCATCATCATCATCATTATTTTCTTCTTCATCTTTTTTTTCATGATTTTATAAGTCTTTTTATTTATGTTTTTCAATTTCTTCTTTTACTTCTACTTATTCTTCTTCTTTTTCATCCTCTTACTTATCATCTTCTTCTTATACTTCTTTTTTTTCTTCTTCCTCTTCTTTGCTTTATTCTTCTTCTTTTTCTACTTATTTTCTTTCTTCTTCATCTTTTATTTTTCTTTTTCTTCATATTTTTTTTTCATCATTAATTTTTTTTTCTTCTTCTTCATATTTTTTTCAACATCCTACTTTTTATTTGCTTCTTCTTCTTCTTCTTCTTCTTCTATTTCTTCATATTCTTCTTTTTCTTCTTTTTTTTCTTCATATTCTTTTACTTCGTCTTCATATTTTTCTTTATTATCATCATTATGTTGTTCTACTTTTTCATCTTTTTCATCATCATCATAATCATCTTCTTCTTCTATTATTACTTCTCATTTTTCCTCCACTTTTTCTTCTAATTCTTCTTCTTCTACTTCTTCTTCTTCTTCATATAATTCTACTTCTTCTTCTTATTCATATAATTCTACTTCTTCATTTACTTCTTCTTATCTTTTTCTTCTTCTTCTTCTTCTTCTTCATCTTCTACTATTGCTTCTTCTTCCTCTTCTACTGCTTCTTCTTCCTCTTCTTCTTCTTCTAATTTTTTTTCTTTTTCTTTTATATCTTCTATTTCTTCTTCTACATTTTTTTCTTCTTCTTCTTCTTCTTCTTCTTTATGTTCATCATCATCATCATCATAATCAATATCATCATCTTTTTCTTCATTTTCTTCTTTTTCTATTTCTTCTTCTTCTTCATCATCTACTTCTTCATCAATATCTTCTTTTAATTATTCTCCTCCTTAATCTTCTTATTTTTATTCATCATCATCTTCTTCTTCTTATTCTTCTTCTTCATTTTCTTTCTTCTTCTTCTTCCACTTATTATTCTTATTCTTCCATTTCTCCTTCATTTTCTTCTTCCACTTCTTTTCTTCATCTTGTTCTTCTTCTTTCACTTCCTTTTCTTCTTTTTTTTTCTTATTCATCATCTTCGTCATCATTATCTTCTTCTTCTTCTACACCTTTTTATTTTTTTCTTATTCTTCTTATTTTTCTTTTTCTTAATCATAATCTTCTTCTTATTATTCAACTTCTTTTTCTTCTTTGTCATCATCATCATCATTATCATCTTCTTCTTCTTCTTCTTCTTCTTTTTCTTAGCTTTAAAATCTTCTTATTCTTTTTCTTCTTATGTTTCTACTTCTTTTTCATATTCTTCTTATTATGTCTCATCTTATTCTTATCCACCTTTTTTTTCTTCTTATTTTAATTTTATTACTACTTTTTTTTCTTCTTCTTCTTCTTTTTCTACTTCTTCTTCATCTTGCTCTTTTCTTCTACTTCATCATCATCATCATCATCATTATCATCATTATCTTCTTATTCTTCTTCTTCCTCATCTTCTTTTTATTCATCATAATCATCATCTTCTTCTTTTTCATCATCATCATTATCAACATCATTTTATTATTATTATTTTTCTTCTAATATTTTTTTCCTCTTCATCATTTTCCTCTAGTTCTTCTTCATTATCTTTTTTTTCTACTTCTTATTCTTTTTTCTTCTTCTGCATCATCTTATTCTTTATCATCTTTGTCTTATACTTTTTTCTTCTAAATCATTAACTTTTTTTTTCCTCCTCCTCTTCTTCTTCTACTTTTTTTTCTTCTTCTTTCTCTTCTTCTTCTTATTCTTCTTCTTCTTCTACAACAACTACTACTACTATTAATACTACTTCTTCTTCTTCTACTACTATTCTTCTTCTTCTTTGACTTCTTCATATTCGTTTTCTTCTTTCTCTTCTTCTTTCTCTTTTTTTTCTTCTTCTTTTTCATTTTGTTCTTCTTCTTCTATTTTTTCATCATCATCATCATCATCTTCTTATTCTTCTTCTTCTTCTTCTTCCTCTTATTCTTATTCTTATTATTCTTCTACTTATTATTTTTATTCTACTACTTATTTATCTTATTTTCTGCTACTTCTTCCTCCCCTTCTCTTCCTTCTTGTTGTTCTTCATTAATTTCTTCTTTTTCATCATCTTCATTTTATTGTATTTTTTTTCTTCTTATACTTTTTCTACTTTTTCAGCATCATCATCATCTTCTTCTTCTTCTTCTTTTTCCTATTCTTTTTCTTCTTTTTATTTTACATCATCATCATCATAATCTTCTTCTTCTTCTCCTTCATCTTTTTCTTAATCATCTTCATTTTCATCATCTTCTTCCTCATCCTCATCTTCCTCTTCTTCTTCATCTTCTTCTTTTTGGTAATTTGATATATGAGATAGAGCTTTTATAAATGGTATATAAATCTTCACCTTTCTAGAAATATTAAAAAATTTCTTGAACTTTTCATCTAGCTTTCACTTTATATCACTATGGAAAGTAAAGAGTGAAATGAATAAAGTAAGATTAGGTTTTTCCATGACATTGGATGTTGAAACATTTAGTGTTATGAAATTGGATGTTGTTACTTCATATTTCATGACAACATTTTCTTCTCTCTCAACTCCTTCCCTTGATTTTTCTTCTATTGTTTTTTCTTCTACTTCTTTTCTACTTTTCAATATTTTATCATGCATTACTTTGACTTTTTTCTGATATTGATGGGTAATTCTTTGATATTCTTCTCCATCATTATGGGTCCAAGCTATCTAATTCCACTCTTAATGATTTTCATACTCATGTTAGTATAATTCAGACTCATTTCTATTCATTCCATTTGGTCTTCTTGTGCATAATCTTTCTTCTTTGTCTATCTCATTGGCAAAAAAATGCTAATTTCAAATGGTTGTGAGGTTATTATCTTCTTCTAGCTATAATTGGAACTTCAAGCTCTTTGCATTTTATATCCCATCAAGTTAATTCACTATTTTCTTGATATGTCCTATCTTTCTACTATAGATTTCTTTGATTCCCTTATGATATATTTTTATATCTTACATTTGGATGATAATGCATAGGAATGTTATTATTGGATCTAAAATTTTTCTCTTTTATATAGTATATCAACTTCTTATACTTGATAAATTATATCAAAATTAGTTACCTTCTATAATTGTGAGGTTGTTGGTTCTTTCAAACTTTATCTCTTCTTTATTTGTGCTTAAAACTTGTTGAAGAATACATCCATCTTTGCCTTCATGGTTGAAAATCTATCAACTTATTATAAATTGTATATCTTTCGGTTGGATGATGTTGTGTAGGAATATTGTTGTTTGATCTGAAAATATACCATTTGTACGATAATCCATTAGCTTCTTAAACTTGAAAAATTGGATCAAAATTAGTAACCTTTTGTAATTGCAATGCTGCTATTTCTTCCAAACTTTATTTTTCTTGTATTGGGCTTAAAACTTGTTGAAGAATGTAACCATCTTGGCCTCAATCATTGATAATCTATATAACTTCAAAATTTTATTTTGATTCCTTCTAGTTACTCTTTTATTTGGAGTTTGGTAGTTTTTTTTTTTTTGCTCCCCGAATATAACATATGCTTCCTCATATATTTTATTCATTATAGAACCACCCAAGATTTCATCCACCAAGCATCTCATCTAGTAATTCAGTATATTGTATAATATTTGGGTTTGGAACTATAATCTAAATCCATGTTGTGTTCATCACCCCTAAAGGTCTTTAAATCATATCAAGCATCATATAAAGTCTCATACTCTTTTTATCCAAACTAATTGATCTCTGCCATCAGTTGTGATGTGATTTGAGGTAGTAAAAACTTGGTCAAATTTTATTTGAACTAACTCATCCCAACTTTTTATTAATCCTCATTACAAGCATCGAAGCTTTTTTTTTGCTTTGTCACTTAGAAAATGGAACAATCCTCAATTTTATTGCATCTTGCTTATCTCTATTCATTTTTAGTATATCATACAATACTAAATATGTCATGTAATGGTTGTTGGGATATTCTGATATATAAACTCCATAATGATTTTGTTGTATCATTGTTATGAAACTTGACTTCAATTCAAAATGATTTTTCTTTAATATGTTGCATCTAGATTTTTGAGTAGTTGTCTATCAATAATGGTCTCTAATAATACTCAATGGGTTGGTGGGGAATAAGTTATTGGACAACTTCTTTGGTACCTCCATAATGTGTCTATTCTGTCTTTTCTCTTCATAGCTACTCTTTTAGTTCTTTGTCTTAATAAGTATTTTCTAGTTTTTCTATTTCTAGGACTAGAGTTATTAGTTCAATTTTAGATCTTTTGTTCCTACAAATGTGTGGATACAAAACAAAAAAAAAAGCAAACAAAAATAAAATAAATGAATAACTAATCAACTAAAAACATACTTTTCTTCAAAGAAGTTGAGTAAACTCAAAGTTACCCAATCAAAATAAAATCAATTTTTCAAAACAGTATTAAAATCTTATTTTGACTTTGCAATAAAGCTAAAAATTTAATAGTTTTTTTCATGACACCAAAGCTCTTTAAGTATATGTATTTTCCTAATATAATTTTACAAGTATACAAGTCATATAAGTAATAAAGTGAATATAAGTCTACATATTAATCCCATAAAGATTTTGTTGGCTCTAGGTATATGTATTTTAGATATTTTCAAGTCATATATCTAGACTTATCTTTTTTGGCTCGTTAACATCCATTGAAGGTTACTTTGACTATGTGTATCTTTATCTTTTAGCTAGTAATTTTAGAGAAAACACAATGATATGATCATAATAATGTCAATGTTTTTAGCTTGTTTTAGCATCAAACTCATATTAATTAACTTATGCTAACCTAGAAATCATACTCAAAAAAAAAAACCATGACAAGGGGAAGGTGGTCAAAGGGCTACTATTGCCTATACATATGCATACCCTTGCTTGTATCTCATTGCTTGGACATCACCATCTACAAAAACCAACTCAAGCTTCCAATGGATTTGTGAAATCATAGGTTAGGTATTCTAAGATACTCTCATATCCATCAATATTCAATATATTACCAAACCACAATCATTCATTATACATTAATATATAAACCAACCATAGATTCTTAAATTTGTTTAACATTGGAAATAGATTATGACAAGAAAATTTAGGGAATGATCTCGTTGAATTATGCATCTCAAAAGGAAATAGTAATTTAGGGTCTAGCCTATAATTTTGGTTCCCAATCTAATTTATTTAGCATTCAACTATACTCTATTGTTCTACTCGGGATGGCATTGACATACCTCCTTTGTTTTTGCTTTCCCCACTATCTATCATCTTTTTCTCCAAGCCTTTTGTATATATATTAAATCTTGCTTTTATATCATCTGATCATTGATGTGTACTATAGTGACTTAATGAGTTACATATTATGATGTTAGGTTCATGTCTTGATAGAGGATTGAGTTGAATCAATTATGTAACCATCATATCATAGAATTTCATAGACAATGTCATAACAACATCATGTATGTGTGAGGTTGATGTCACAAAGCTTAATGAGTCACTACTAAATTTAGTCATGCTTTTGAGCATAATGTCACGATGTGAAAAAAGTTTCATGACATAAACAGCTTCACAATATGCAATTTTAGTTATGTAATAATAATGTCATGACTCTGAAGTAGTAAAAACTTCATGTTATAATGCATTGTCATGACTTTGTTTCAGTGTAGTAATAAAGATTTAATGTTTTGGATGTCATGGAGTGAAAATAATGCCATGAAAAAAATATGTTTTATATAATTGGGGTCATGGTTCAGAAATATTACCATAATCAAGAAGAAGGTGTCAAAATATGTAAAGTTGTTGTAACTATGTGGAAGATTCATGACGTATAATAAAATGTGCAACTAATATGGTGAGTCATGTTCAAGAAAACCTTTTCACAATGACTTCAAAGATAAGTGCTAGTGTAAATAATGTCTTGATAATAAAAATATCATGACTTTACTTTGCTCTTCTGCCTTTCAATTTTGTTTTCCACCATGTCTATATTTTTTACTCAATTCACATTTGATATCATTATGTTTCATCAAAATCATCAAAGATCTTTTTTTTTATGAAATATTTGTCTTTTATGCTCCTTTCTTTTACAAATACAGCATTAATCACACCAAAAATATTCATAAAAAATTTTTTTAGTGGCAATCATGGAGGAGTCGATAGACCCAAAATATATCTATATTTTTGGCCATTTTTTGGTGTCTCTTGATGACTATTGTTGAATATAAATACCAATTATGAAAAGTTCACCAAACTTAGGAGTTAGGAAGTCTTTTGTAAAATGAAGTAAAAAATACCATAAATTGAGATTGTGACTATTGGACATTCTAATTATCATGTTATTATGGTTATTTTTTATGTTTATCATAATGTATTATACCAAAAATATGCTTAAATAACAAGTATTTCATGAAATTATGTTTTTGATTAATTTTGATGAATTGTCATCATATCAACTAAAAATCAAATAAAAAAGATAAACTTAATAAAAATTAGAATTAAATTCCATAGGATCAAGATAAAGTCAAGACATTTTTGATGTCATGATATTTTTTATAATAGCACTTGCCTATAACATAATTACTATAGCCTTTCTTAGCCACAACTTTACAAATAAGTCATGATATTCATTATATGCCTTGACTCTATCACTCAGTTGCTACATCTTTCCATTGTATAACATATTCTTTGTGTCTATGATATTTCTTAGTCATGAGCATATTTTGTTATAAAAATATTTCTAGCCATGACATTATTTTCATTTCATGGTAACCAATAATTTGACGAAATGCAAAGTTGTAGCATATATTTATTCTAATAACATAATCATTATAAACCAAAAATCATATTTCACTGAGAAATTTCATGCCATGACATATTTTGATGTCACATCTTTATCACTTTAGTGAGCACTTTCTTGAGTCGAGGCATCTTTTCAGTGTTGTGACATCATTTTTATGCATACATGTTAAACTTGTGATATTTTTCATGAGATTCCAATATATGATGATCTAGTAATGATTCTAGATATTCTTTGCCATGACTTTAACCTAGTGTCGTAATATTAAATTCATTAAACATTATAGTCAATGATGGGACTCAAGGATCTAAAAGCTAGACTTATGGGGATTCAAAAGATTGAGGAATTCAAAGAACACTCAAAGAGAGATCACAGAGGGACATGCTTTGCCCCCTTGTAGGAATAATCTCAATATGAACACTAAACAAAATGGATTGATGATAGATTTAAAAGATAGAACCTAATGATGACTATCTTTGGAGATACCCAATTTTGTGACATAATTCTCAAATCTTCTTGCTCAAATTTGTCCCCAATGTCAACCATGTTAGGAAGCTAGGGTTTATTTATGTAATTATTATGATACATGTAGTTATGTAATGAATACTTACTATTGGTTATGCATTAAATGTTGTTGGATAAAGGTGTTTATTGGAATGTTGATTTAGTGTTTCACCATTCGGTAGATCAAAATGTGTTGGTTATGGTGGGTAGTGACAGGCAAGCTATGAGATATATTCATAAGGTGAGTCTCAGTAGGTATTGACAACCTTCCAACTCTCACACTCATGTGGTGTTCAATCTCTTGGTAGATGTAAATTTAATTGACGTTACTCTGACACTAATGAAGTCAAAAGTACAAATAAATTTATGTGCATATCATTGTATATCTTCTAGAAGGACTTGATCGAAATGTTATGGAGGTCTATCAGAATATCTCGCCTAGAATTTCATCAATAATAAGGAGTCATGTGTTGCCTATGGTAGATAGTGATGAATAAACTATGAGACATATGCAAGTGGATGTGTATTGCAAAAAAGTGATTGATAGGTGATTATTTACCTTTTATATGGCTCCAATGGGTGGAATGCCTTGGGTGACAAATGTTTAATTACTACGAGTATGGTTCATGAAGTCAAAAACACAAATAATATTGTGACCATGTCATTGTAATTACCCAAGACAATCGAGGTAGGAAAATAGTGATACACAGTCAGAGAAATCATCAAGGATTGTAGTATATTGCCTAAAAAGAGTAAAATTGTGGGATGGCCAATGGACAGTAAGATGTGAAGCTTCAGAATTCATGTAAGTTATAATAATGACATGACCACAAGAGGACCATTCATAGTGGTGAAAGCTCATGGTTAATAACTTTTTGAATACTAAGAAGATATAAGAGATCCCACAGTTTCATACCTTTCATCCAATTACCATATATAACATTGTTATAATACCAAAGAAAAAAATTATCCCATTTAAGAAAGTAAAGAACCCATAGAATCTAAGTATAGTATGAGATTCAATTCTATCTTTTCAACTAGAACAATTATTTAATTTACTATTACTTGATCAATAGTCATAATAATTCATGTGGGATTGAAATTTGGACTTATATTTACTTGTTTTCTTGTATTATATATATACTTGTACAACACAGTTGGATCCTCATACATGACCAATGAGTTTTTAGTGTTGTGTCAGGCAACAATAAAAGTTGAGTTTTTGGTATCATAGAGTATTTTGCATCATAACAAAGTCATAACATGGTTTTGGTGTCATTGTCTGAGATTAAAGTTAGTTTAATTGGTTAATTTTGAGTTGATCCAACTATATTAAAATGTTCTATTTTTTGTTTAGATATCTTTATTGTTTTGTGTTTGTTTTTATTTATTTTTTAATCACTATTATATGCACACAATATATGGGATTGAGTCAATACCGCTAGACCCAAAAATAGAGAGAACAAGAAGAAAACTATTGAGACAAAGAGTTAAAAAAGTAATTATAGAAGATAATGGCAGAAATGGGAACAACCAAGGGAGTATCAAACATAATGTCTAGCAACTTCTTCCTCACCAAATCCTTAGGGACTATTGGAGGCCAACAATGATGGATAGCAACATCGGTATGGAGTTGGAAGCAACCTATTTAGGCAAATCACTAGGATTTGGAAGCAACCTATTCATGCAAATCACTTTTGAGTTGAAGTCAAGTCTCTTAGTCATGGTATAGCAACATCAGTATGGAAAACATTTTTAAAAGACCCAAACAATCATGTCATGACATTTTTTAATGCATATCTAGATGATCAATTGAAAGTTAGTATAAGCTTATGCAAGTTTTTTTAACTAAGTTCTTGCCATATTAATCACTTCACAATTGAAGGTGGAGATCAATTAATCTAGACGAGAGAGTATGAAACTATGTATAATACTTGGGATTGATTTAGATCTATTGAAGAGATTCTCAAAATATGGATTTGAACTATGGTTCCTAGTCACTTGAGGAGACTTATTATTTATTTGAGAAACTAGCCAAAAATAACTATCAAATTCTAAATGAAAACTGAGTGGTATAAAACAAGCTACAATTCTAGAGTTTGATAGATTAATAGTGATAAAAGTAAAGATGAACATGTTTTCAACAAGTTTATTGCCTAATATGACTAATGAAAAAGTGTGGGAGAGGTGGTAACATTGCAATAGCAAGAGGCAACCAATTTCTATCATATTTATTAACTGGAAGTATGACACCCAAAAAATTTAGGTGTCAATTGACCAACCATCAATATGATGCAAACTTGTAGATATAGAGTAAACTAATACTACTATGTTGTTTCTCATTTATCATGACTCGTAAATAAGATAAATATTTAGATAGATCTCTAGATGTGATGCTAGTACCATACATTTAACCTGAGGTATTAATAAACATACACCCTGATATCAAGATGTAATGTTTCTTGCACATGGCCTATATCCAATGATCTAACCATTCCAAAATCACAATGGTACATAGTAAAATTGGCCGATCAACTTATTCATCCATACTCAAGAAAACCAAATGAAATGCCAAAGTCCTTAATAGTTTAAGGTTTTATTATAGCATTCTCTCACAAACACTTAAAATAAAAAATAATAACATCAATAAACTATTTTACATAAAACTCATCTAGTTACAATCCAACTTTTCTCAAAAATCTGATCTCGAATGGTTACCAACAATTGGTGCTTCTACTACACGTGAAATCTTCCTCAAGGGGGGAACCATGCTCATTAAAGAATATTCCTAATATGGGCACTCTCATCCTATGTACACATGTAGTGGTCACAACAAATATCAACACACACAACTACAAAATGTAGATCTCAAACTTAAATATTATATATATATATATATATATATATATATATATATATATATATAATGAGATGAGAATCAATTGTACATTATGTCTTGAGCCCTTACTAGCTCTCACCATATCATGCACATACCATATATGGTAAAAATATCATTGATGTGCATATACAATGATTTCTTTTTAAAATAAAAAATTGTTTTATTTGTAAACAAAATATTATGAATGTCACCATTTCAAATCCTTTTTAATTTTTTGATCATGTGTATTTTCTGGGTAGCAAGTTTTTGGGGTCTTACCATACGAACTTTGTTTGTCTGCCAACTTTTTATGGCCTTTAACCAAAGAATATGTCTAATTAGTCCATACATTTCACCGTCAAACTCTACACACCTTCTGACATATTATGCCCTTTAACAAATGGATGTGTCTAATCAATTTGGGTCTAGCCCTTTTTGCTTTTATCAAATCATACATGTATCTTTTTATGCTATGCAATGTCATGAATCTCTTTTGGTCACTATCCAATGGTACCAAGCTCACCCATCAGCCACCAAGTGTGATGATTGACCATGACTATGTACACACACTCATTTATATCCCTATGCATATGCAATGTAATGAATCAATGCACATTCATGTCATGCCACATATGCTAAAAGCCATAAAACTCAATTGCATTATCCACCTTACTTTGCACCTTGATAATTATGCCATGATATATGATTTCAAACTCATATTTAATTGATACATATATCTTAATCCAATCCAAATGATCACAATCATTTCATACATAAAGAGATATTCATTTAGCATATACATCATGTAATAAGGTTGGGCATATACTTATACATAACCAATTCTACCCAAAATATTGGGTAGCCCCCAAGTCCTATTTCAATTAAAATCATTACATTGTAATTGACATTTTTTAAAGATAGTTACTCCAAAGATAATATTATTCCCTTTGTCTACTTTAATTTGAGATTTGAACTATCTCATTTGAGTCAATATAACTCAACTTATGACTCAACCAATAGAAACAATTTCTATATTAGTGAAAGAATTATTCCCATGAATTGAACCCAACATTAAGGCTCTTTCAATAGAACTCATTTCTTGGCATCCACTAAAAATTTTTATAAAAATTCCATTATATTTAATCTCCAATTGAAATTATCTAATTTAAAATATGTGTGCCAAGTTATCACCAAAACCAAATTCAGTTGTCAGAGAAATTTCAACAAAAGTTCTCTAACAACAATAATATATCTTTTTCACCCAGTTATTATTCCTAACATTTAAAATTTCTCAAAAAATCTACAAAACAAAAGGAGAACACACAAAGATTAAGAAAAACAAATAATTGCATCTAATTGCCACCGTTACGATAGAATTAAACTAAGTAAAAAAAATCCTACCTCAAGAACCGAAAGAGATTTCGTGAACCTTTCTATTAATCCTAAAATATCATTTTACCCAAATATGCTATTCTAGACTTTGGAGTAAATTTTTGATTTTGCTATCTATACTTAAATCTCATCGAATTGATAAATTTTGATAATTTTATCAACCAAATATGTTGTACGGATCTTCGTAGATCTAATAGGGAAGTTTTTAGAAAAACTTCTATTCTTTTCTTTTTATCCCCCTCCTCGAGTGTCATCTTATGCTTTTTGAAATTGGATTTTCATTCTTTTTTATTTATTAACTCTTTCCTCTTGTGATACCACTATTTATAATAATCCTAACTTACTTAAGTTAAGTAGTACGTCTTTAGGGGGGTCATGAAATTAAGAAAACTTGAATTTTATTGAAAATTTGTGACTTTAGAAAAAGGCATCGAATCTACAAAATAAAGATGGGTCATGGAAAAAAGTAATGACATTCGAGAGAAGAAAAATGTCATGGCCTTGAAAAAAAAAAGTGTGGCCTTGGGAAAGTCAGCATTGTATAAAGGCAAGATAATTATAAAAAAAATCACAACTTTATGAGAAAATTCATTATATTTGAACAAATTTGCAACCTGCAACACATGTTATGACATTTTTGATATTTCTTAATCCAAAAAAATGATGTCACGACTTCAAAGATTTCTACATCATATATCAACCTCAAGTTTTTAAGTCACTTCTAACATGTGTCTAATTATTTCGAGTCACTTCATCCTCAAGCTTAAGTCACTTCTAACATGTGTCTTTAATTATTTCGAGTCACTTCTAACATATATCAACCTCAATTTTAAGTCACTTCATCCTCTGAAAATCTAGAAAACATTTTCATTAAATTCAATATTGTTCTAGTTATTACATTCTTTCCTCTAAAAAAATTATCCCTAAAATTCACACTTATACAACTTTAATTCATAAGTATATGTAATTTTCATTTAATATTGAAAGATTAAAATATATCTTTATTTTCAAATAAGAAGAAATAATTAGCTATCCATAATGCAGAGTGTCCTCATGCTCTAGTGTTACCTACACTTTTTCTTGATGCCACCACAAGACTTTTACTAGCTTCATAATCTTGTCTCAAAAAACACATTATCAACTATTTATAATGTATATTAGTCCCTCTTCAAAGGTTCCAACAGTATCAACTATGAGCTCACCCCAATCCACTACATGGTCAAATTTTGAGTAAACTTCTAGAGCATAAAGATATTGAATACTGCATGAACACTCGACAAGCATGGTAGTAAAGCTAACTAGTAAGCATCCATGCTTATCCTTTCAAGTGTATCAAATGATCTGATAAATCTTGGTGATAGCTTTCTCTTATTGTTGGATCTAATCATCCTTCTCTTGGGCATCATTTGTAAGAAGATGTGGTTCCCCACAACAAACTTTTGATGCCACCACTATCTATCAACATAGCTTTTCTACCATCTCTAACCTATTAGAATGTATTCTATCCTTAGAAGCTTCACAATATACAATGAAGTCCATCCAACAAACCATATGTTACTACTTTTCTAGATTACAACAACACACAATGCAAACTTGACCCCTTTCTAAGTCATTTTTTTCATAGGTACATCCAATTGGAAGAATTCTACAATGTTCCTCCTTTAGTACGCAACCAATCATAAAAACAATACATATCTCAAAAGACTGGCTTTGATTTATTATAACTCATAACTACCTCGACCTTCTTTAGGTCCATGAATCTACCCATAGCTAATACCATGTAACCCGAGAATCTCACCTCAGTAAGCCAAAACTCACACTTATTGAATTTAACATATAATTTATAGTCTATTAAAATTCAAAGAACAAACCTCAAGTTTCCCTCAAGTTCCACCTCAGACTTAGAGTAGATCAAAATTTTTTCAATAAAGATCATAATAAACTAATCTATATATGATTGGAGCACCCTATGCATGAGATCAATGAATACCAATGTAGCATTTTTTAATCGTAATGACATCACTATGAACTTAAAATGTTTATAATGCATTCTAAACACTATCTTTGAGTAAACTGACTCTATTCTATATTGAACAAATAAATTATCAATTCTTGGCAAAGAATCTTTTTTTTTCTGAGTAAACAATACTTAAGTTCTCATAGATAAAGTGCTTTATTTTATAAAACTTTTTTAAAATAATTCTTGTAACTAGACAATAAGTTTTTGCAACACAATTAGTATATTCCATGTGGAGTCATAGAATAGCAGATAGAATGACACTAATTAAGTACATTCTAATCAAACAAATCAATAATTTTTGAAGCTGGACCTTGTAGTTGATCAAAAAAATTATCAATAAGCGATTTTGTAAAGTGTAACTCGATTTTGAAGTCTACATCTCTCTATGGGGGTAATCTTGGCAAGTCATTCAAAAATTATCTTCATATTTACAAATCACCCAAGGTAGACTCAAGTCATGTCTCATATCATTTTTTTAGAGTTAGGCTTCCTAACCAACTCATTAACTATCCATGCCCCCTAGCATAATATATAGCCTAGGATAAGAAATCATGCTTATCCTCCTAAAACACAAAACAAGTACCATTAGTTGTGTAAGTGATAAATCTTTGATGATCACAATCAATGATAACCTAGTGTGCTATTAGCCAATCTATTCTAAGGATGTCATCAAACTCTAACATGTCAATGACTTTTAAGTACACATTAAGCAATATTTCTGAGACCTCTAACTCACAATTTTGACACATCTAATTAAAACTCACCCTTGTTCCTATAGGAGAACTCATAAATAATGACTTTGCCAAGGTTTCAACCTTTAAGCCCAAATATTTTTCACTTATAGTAGCAATAATTTAATGTAATACACTAAAATCAAATAATACTCTTGCCCATAAATGAGATAGTAGAATAGTACCTTGTATATCTGATTGATATGAAATCTCATTCTAAGGTGTGATGGCATAGACACACTCTCAATTTTGTGAAGTCCTAGCATGTGTATTAGTCCTCAACCTTGATCCAAACTATGAACCCTCTAGCCTGCATGTGAATTAGAAAGTGTTTGGATGACACCTTGAATTTGATAGTGGTTCTCCGGGCCTATATTAGGATAAGGACGAACAAATTATGTTTGTGTCCCATGGATGAATATGATTATGTTGTCCCATGACATAGGATTCATGCCTTTGGGAGGGATTTTACTTCATGTGTCTATGTTAGTTGCAATAGTAACATATCTTTTATTCTAGTTGACTAGGAGCCCCAAAGACTCCCAACTAGGGAAGGTTGACCCTAACCTTGGCCCTTATATCCATGATCATGTCTCTGAAACCCTTGTGGCATAGAAGTTCTCCACCTCTTCTCAATGCTAAAAGATGAAGGTTGGTTATCCCTTTTCTTATCTTTGACACTTGTATCTCTAATGCTCTATGCATCATTCCCTACCCTCCCAATGATCATAGCTATCTTGATCATCAAGTTCATATCATGTAGGAGGCGCCCCACAATTTTATTCTGAATGGATAATTTCAAACTATCCTTTTTTTTTAATTTTTATTTATTAATTATAACCCTCTCTTTTGGCGGAGGAATACCATTTATACAAGGTATCATCTACCATTATCCCTCTTACACCCATTTTTAAAACTCAAAAATAAAGTAACCTACATTTTACATCAAACTCATTTATAGACAGCTTTATAATAATTATAATACTTGTTATTGCTTCTTCCAATCTTGTCCTAACTATGAGCATTCTTTATCTTGTATCTTTCTATGCATTCTGAAATTTCTTCCATTCTTATATCTTTTGAATCTTCTTGTTTAAGGAGCCCAATGACTTCCTCAATGTCTCCCAGCTTGCACTCTTAAGCTATATTGTACAATCAAGAACTCATTCTCCCTTCCAAAATCTTTAAGCACATTTGTGAAGTATTTTCCGGGGTGTGCAGCCGCAGATTTTTGTGTGTACCTTAACCTGCAAAATTCTCTGCCCTGCAAAAATCAAGTGCATCATCCGTATAATATAATTCCCATTAACCCGCCCTTCCCTACACAATCCGAAAGAATAAATGACAAGAAAGCCTTTTATTCTTCCTTGCTTATGATGCTGAGGTGCTATCCTTGCTCTACTTCCTTCCATACTTTTTGCTCTGTGATCTTCTCTTGCCCTATTTTTGATGTTCTACATAAACTTTATACGTACTTATAACACATCATACCAACCATGACTTACAGACTTCCAAAATCTACATTACACAAACTCCTTACAGAATTGAAAAGTAACACAAAATCTATCCAGAATCTAAAAGCGCTAAAAAACAGACTCAAATTCTACAGACTCCCTACAGCATGAACTGATACATCAACTTTACCCCGGGCCACTTCTTTCTTTGCTACCTGAAATTCTAAAGAGAAACTATGCATACAAAATTAACAGCTGTCACTTATAAGGTGCTCAACCTATCCCCTCAAGACCGAGGTGTCAAGACTGATTTTCTAGCCAACTATTATGCTTTTTTAAGCTGCATACATTATACCCATGTGAGCTTGATACATCATACCCTGCTCAAGCAAACCTGCACAACAGATGCACACTACAAAACCTGCACAACAAAATCTCACCCAATGAAACTTATATAATAAGTTTTTTTTCTCCAGCTTTCCCATACCGCTGTTCCTCTAAACAGACATGAAAAGCAAGTAACCACAGGGCACACATACATAAAGCCCCCAGTTCCAGCCTAGCATTATTAGTTTTTGTACGCCCCTCAGGACCAGGGCGGCCTCTTTTCTTCTTCTTTTTTTTTTGAGAATTATATAATAACTTATACTTTTTTAGAGATATTTAATTAATGATAAGTATCTATTCCTTTTTCCATAAACTAACATCCTAATCTTTAATTCTTTGTATTCTAATATATGGAAAACTTATTTTATCTAAATCTATTAAGCCTTTAAACTTATCGGGAATATCCATTCCTATAAATTCTTGATTGCCAATTTTCCTTTTATATTTATCTAAACAATCTGCTTTAACCATTGGTTCCGCTAAGAGGAGAATTTTAATTTTATAAATCTTAATTAGTTTTTTAATTCTATTTATTGTGGGGGTGTTAGCCAAACCTTCTTAAGTTCTAAAATAAGCAACTAAACATTTCTATTAGATTGTGTTCTAGTGGTGCATTTAAACTCATATTTCATATTGATATATTTTTTCCTATTTCTTGAGGACTTACTTGAACTTGGTGGGGCTTGTTCGTTGCCCTTTATTAGGCACATTTTTTCTAAACTTTTTCCTAGTTTTTTGATTTCTTCCTTTGCTTTTTCCTTATTTTGAGGGGCTTTCGTGCGGCATTATGTTTACTAAGTCATCCTGCGGTGAGTGAGAGTGCATCATATATGTCTCATTGTTCGAGGATATCAGAAGCCAGCTTATTGCCTCCGAATCATCCTCCGAAAGGAGGTCATCTTCTGACCAGTCATGAGCCTCTATATTTGAGACTAAGTCTCTTTTCTTGCTCTTTATCCTTTTTCCCCTTATAGCTCCTCCCCCTCTACCCTTCTCCATACCTTCTAATATAACATTTCCTGCTGACCATCTTTTAATCTCATCCCTCTTACTTTTTCCTAAGAACTCATCATTTTTATTTTCTATCACACCCATTCCTTCTATCTTTTCTTTATTAGTTATCTTCCCTATATCCCATCCTAGTTATGCATCTTCATCATCTATATATCCCTTCCCATTTTCTATCCTCTCTCTCCTCGCCTCCACCCATCCTCCCTCTTCTTCACTAAAGCCTTTCCTCACCCATTTTCTGCCTTTTTTTCCCCTCTCTACCTCGGCTCCCTCTCTTTTCCCCTTCTCATTTATCAAACAATTTTCCTCCCCATGCCCCATCCTGCAACAAGCAAGACAGTAGGCTGGCTTGGATTCTGAAACAACCTCTTGCTAAAATTCATTGTCCAAGCCACTGCCAATCCATATCTTCTCAGGTGAGGAGACCCGAAGGTCCACTTCAATGCACAACCTAGTCATACTCGGCCTAGTCATGTAGGTCGTGGCTTCGTCTATCATCCATGGCTTGCCCAAGCATAGAGCAATAGAGTGTAGTGCGTGTTTATTGAAGAGGTGTAGAGGGAGCTTAGGAAGATTGAACCATACCAGGGCTTGAGATGGTTCCACCAAGGGGGAGAACTCTAGCAACCATTTGAACATACGCATAGGGAGTCCAGAAATGTTCCATAGCCCTCTAATCCACAGACGAAGGAAGTCGTCTTCTTCCTTAAACTGGAAGAAGACGTGCCTTGAATCATAAAACACTACCTTCACAATTGCGCATAATTTCAAGGCAGCGAGGAAGTCATAAATTTCAATGTATGTAGGTCGGCCATGGGAGAACTTCCCGATAAGCATTAAGTTGAACGGAGCAGCAAGTTCAGTGAGCTCCTTCGAAAAAATGACTGCGGGAGCTCCTTCCTTTGCATCAAAACCCGGAAATAAGAGCTTAGGCTCTTTAAATAATGAAGCAAATGATTTTTTTTAATGAAGATAGATTCAGATTTCTCCATTTTTGAGTGAAGATTGAGCAAAATTAACTCAAAAATGGTGGTTTCTCTCTCTAAAATCGTATTTTCTCTCTCTATAAGTTGAGAGCATTTTTTCTTCTTTTTCTTCTTATTCAATTTCAAACTATCCTTAAACTTTATCATCTTGACCATATTTGTGGCCACATAATAATTAGTAAAATGGACTAACTTAGTGAAATTATCCACATACTCAATTAATGTCATCATCACTAATTTAGTTTCTAGAACTCCTAGGCTTAGCATGTCAAGTAGATGCAAAAAAATATTGTCCAAGAAGAGCTCACAAAACTCTAATTTTTTCTAGCTTTGACCCAATCCCATTACACTTTAGATTCACCCTCTAGCTAGAATGAGTCTAGCTTTATATTTATGATATCAAAGATAATTTATATAACCTCCAAAATTTTTCTCAATTTGTCGAAACTAATGATGAGTTACCATTAGATGACCTCATCCCATGCATGTTGGATGATGGCATGTCTTAAATCTTTGAAGGTTACTTTACCACCTTTGGCATGTTATTGCATTAGCTTGTTCAATGATTACAACTATTAAAGTCACCTATGCAATAGATGCAGTCACAATACTAATAACCTTTTGAACCCTTAAGGTCATGTTCTTTGACCCTATTATTCATCCCTTACTATACACCATCAACCATGCACATAATTCTCATAATATATAATACATAATTTCATAGTATCAATATGAAATGCACAATAAATACAATGGAATATACTCATACTACTCAAGCCCATTGTAATCATATACCTAAGGTCTGATGTAAAGTCGTGATACCTTAAAAATTTAGGTATCCATTGACCAACTATCGATCCACATAAAACTTTTGGATATCGGATAAACTAATACTACAATATTATGCCCCATTTATTTGGACTTATAAATAAGATAAAGATTTGGATAGATCCTTAAATGTAATATTGGTATCAGATATAATGGTTTGTCAATATGTCCCTTGCATGTAAACTATATTTAATCAGCAACCATTCAAAAACCATAATCATAATACTGAGTAAATTGGCCCATCATCTCATTCATTTATACTCAAGTAGAAAATAATAACATTAATCAACTATTTTACATAAAACCCATCCAGTTATAACCTAGCTTTCCTCAAAAATATGATTTCAAATGGTTTTTATTCACCCTTGTCTATCTTAAACCTAGAATATATCCAAAGGGTGATCCACTCCTAGTAGAGAAAATATACTAGAAGTACTCTTCTTCTAATTGCACATACAGTGGTCACAAAAAACATCAACACCCACTACTCCAAAATATAGAAATGTTGTATGTATGTAATAAGATAAGACTCAATTGTATGATATTCCTCAAGCCCTTACCGGCTCTCATCATATCATGCACATGCCATGCATGGAAAAATATCATTGATAGGCATATCTAATGATTCCTTTTTAAATTAAAAACTTGTTTTGTTTGTAACTAAAATATTTATTGATGCCACCATTTCAAATCCTTATTAAAATTAGATCCGGGTTGTATAGTGGGCATCAAGTATTTGGGGTCTCACCATAGAAACTTCGTATGCTACCAATATTTTATAGCCTTTCATCAGTAGATATGTCTAACCAGTCTAGATATTTCATCATAGGACTCTATGCACCTTCTAATCTTTTATAGCCTTTCACCAATATATGTAGAAAACCAAGTCAATTCTTTCACCTAAATTAGAATATAGTCATTATTATTACCAACAAACATATCCTTTTTATGCTATGCAATACCATGAAGGACTTTTGGTTACTATCCAATGGTACCAAGCACACACATTGGTCACCAAGTATGACGACTGACCATAATTATGCACTCGTACCCATTTAAATACAATATTCCTATGTATATACAATATAATACACTAATCCACATCCATTCCATGCCACAAGTAAAAAAAGTCATAAAGCCCAAATACATCATGTACCTTATAGTGTACCTTGACAAGCTTGTCACAACATGTGATTTCAAACTCATATTTAATCACAACACATATCATGAGCCAATTCACATGATCACAATCATTTCATAAATATAGAGATGTTCATTTAGCATAATCAACATATTATAAGGCTAGATATATACTTGTACATAACTAATTCTGCCCACATAATTGGGTAGCCACCAGGTCCTATTTTAATTATAAAATTTGTCTTGTAATTGATTTTTTTCGAAGATAATTTATATATATCCATCCATCTATTTATCTAAAATATGTATCTATCTAATATATATATTTATCTATATATAAATTTATCTATTTATATATTTTTATATCTATTTTCTATATATATATATATATATATATATATATATATATATATATATATATATCTCTCTCTCTCTCTCTCTCTCTCTCTCTCTCTCTCTTTCTCCCTCCCTCTCTATCTAATTATTTATCAATCTATTTAATCTATTTATCTATCTAATTTATCTCTTTATCTATCTATCTATTTTTCTTTATATCTCTATATCTATCTAAATATCTAACTTTCTATCTATCTATCAAAATATCTAATATCTTAATTTATCTATCATTCTATATATATATATATATATATATATAATTAAATATATATTAATCTATATGAAACTATCTGCTATTTACATAACTCTCTAACTATCTATACATTTGTCTAACTATCTAATCTATCTTTCAATATATGTATCTATCTAAAATATATATCTATCTATCTATTTATTTATCTTTCAATCAATTTATCTTTCTATATATCTTTCTATTTATCAATCTATCTACCTGTCTGCATATCTATCTATCTTTCTATATCTCTATCTCTATTTATCTATCTATCTATCTAACTATTTATATATTCATCTATCAATATATGTAACTATGTATCTATTAATATATTTATCAGGCTATCTATCTATCTTTTAATATAAATATCTAGTGATCTAACTATGTATCTATCTATTTATCTATTTAATCAATCTATTTTTATATAAATAAATCGATCTATTTATTTATCTTTATATCTATCTATTTATGCATATATATGTATGTATGTATAAAATAATTTATCTATCTATTTATCTTTTTATCTATCTTTATAATCAATATATCTATCTATTTAATTTATGTATCTATCTATCCATCTATATATCAATCTATTTATCTATCTATTTATATATCTATTTATCTATCTATATATCTACCTACCTACTTATCTACCTATCAATTTATTTATTTATCTATCTATCTATATATCTTCTATTTATCTTTCTATCTATTTATATATCCAAATATCTATCAACTTTGTAACTATGTATCTATCTATCCAACTATCTATCTATTTATCTAATCTATCCTTCTATCTATTTTTATATATAATTATCTAACTATCTTTGTATGTATCTATCTATCTATATTTCTATCAATCAATCAATCTATATATATATATATATATATATATATATATATATATATCTACTTATATATTTGTCTATCTATCAAATCTATTTAATTATCTATCTATCTAATAATTTAACTTTATATCTATCTGTTGAACTATTTATCTCTCTCTATTTATCTATCAATATATCTATCTTTCTATCTATATATTTATTTATCTATATATGTATGTCTATTAGTATCTCTATATTTTATCTCTATTTATCTATCAATCTATTTATCATTATATATATATATATATATACATATCTATATCTATATCTATGTATCTATCTATTAATCTATATTTCTATCTAACTATTTACCTATCCATCAAATTTTTCTATCTAAATAACTATCAATTTACCTATCTACCTTTTTATCTATCTGTCTAATTGCTATATCTATCAAACTATCTATATATCTAAACATCTATCTAACTATCTATCTATTTAGCTATGTATCTATCAATCAAATTTATCTAATCTATCTATCTATCCTTCAATCAATTAATATATATATCCATCTACTTATTAATCTATCTATCTATCCAGCTACTTATTAATCTATGTATCTATCTATTAATCTATATTTCTATCTAACTATTTACCTATCCATCAAATTTTTCTATCTAAATAACTATCTATTTACCTATCTACCTCCCTATCTATCTGTCTAATTGATATATCTATCAAACTATCTATATATCTAAACATCTATCTATCTAACTATCTATCTATTTAGCTATGTATCTATATATCAAATTTATCTAATCTATCAATCTATCCTTCAATCAATTAATATATCTATCCATCTACTAATTAATCTATCTATCTATCCAGCTACTTATTTATCTATCTATCTATCTATTAATCTACTATCTATATATCTATTTATCTATATATCTATTTATCTATATATTATCTATATATCTATCTATCTTTCAATTGATCCATCTTTTTAACTATCTATATATTTATAAATATATCTATATATATATATATATATATATATATATATATATATCTAACTTTTTATCTATCTAACTATATATCTATCTATCTATTTATCAAATCTATCTATCTATCTAAATATTTCTTATTTATATATCTATCTATTGATTTATCTATCTATCTTCTTATTTATATATCTATCTATTGATCTATCTATCTATCTATATGTCTATATATCTATGTATGTATGTATGTATGTATGTATGTATGTATGTATATATCTATCTATCTATATATCTAACTATCTATATATTTATCTATCTATCTATAAATCTATCTAACTAGACTCTTTAACTATTTTTCTATCTATATATATATTTATCTATATATCTATTTATCTTTATATCTATATATCTATAAAACTATCTATCTATGTATATATCTCACTGTTTATCTATCTATCTAATCTATCTATATATCTATTCTATTTATCTATATATCTATCTTTCTTTATTTCTATATATGTATCAATGTAACTATGTATCTTTCATCTATCAATATATCTATCGATCAATCTAATATATCTATCTATTTTATTTATCTTTCTATTTATCTATCTATATAACTATGTATCTATCTTTCATACTATCTATTTTTCTATCTATTTTTCTATCTATTTATCTATCTATCTATTGATTTATTTATGTTTCTATCTATCTATCTATCAATTTATCTATCAATCAATGCATCTATTTATTTAACTCTGTATCTATCTATTTATTTATCTAAAAATCTATCTATCTAATCTATATATATATATATATAAAATCTATCAATCTATTTATCTATAAAAACTATCTTTTTATATTATCTATCTATCTAAAGTATCAATCTATCTATCTATTTATGTGTGTGTGTGTGTGTGTGTGTGTGTGTGTGTGTGTGTGTGTATATATATATATCTATCAAAGTATCTATCTATCTATATCTATATTTAACTATTTATCTGTCTATCTATCTATCAATATGTCTATTTGTCTATCTATCCATCTCTTTATCTTTATATCTATTTATCTATCAATCTATCTAACTCTATATCTATCTATCTATATGTATGTCTATTTATATATTTATCTAATCTATCTATTTTACTATCTACCAATTTATTTATATATACATCTATCTATTTTTTTTTAGTATCTACAATCTACTTATCTATCTATCAATGTATCAAACCTATCTATCTTTTTATCTATCTATATAATGTATCTATCTATATAATCTACCTATCTATCTATATAATATATCTTTCTATCTATCAATCAAACTTTTTTATCTATCTATCAAATCTATTCATCCATCAATCAATCTATGTTTTTATTTATCTATCTATTTAGCTATTTATCTATCTAACTTTTAATATTTATATATTTACATATCTATCAATTCATCTCTCTATATAACTCACTATTTATCTATCTATCTATATATCTTCAATCTAACTTTCTATTTACTTATTTTTTTATTTATCTATCTATTTAATTTTCTATCTATTTAAGTTTTTATTTATCTATTTTATTAATCCATCCATCTATTTGTCTATCTATCCATCTATTTATTGATCTAACTATCCTTCTTTATATTTATCAAACTATCTATTTATATGTCAATCATTGATATATATATATATATATATATATATATATATCAAACTAGCTAATTATGTATCTTTGTAACTATCTATCTAATTATCAAAGTATCTATCAAGCTATCTCTTTATGAATGTATGCATGTATTTATCTATCTATATATCAATCTATATATCCATTTATCTATCAAACTATATATTTTCTATCTATATATCTATTTATATTTCTATTTATATAACTATCTATCAAACATACTTTATACCTACCTATCCATCTAACTATCTATATATCTATGTAAAAGAAGAAGATGATTATGATAAAGAAGGAGAAGGAGAAACAAGAATAATAAGAAGAAAAAGTAGTTGAAGAAGAAGAATATGATAATGAGAACAAAGAAGAAGAAGAAGAAGAAGAAGAAGAAGAAGAAGAAGAAACAGAAGAAGGAAATAGATGAAAATTAAGAAGTGAAAAAGAAGAAAGAGATAGAGATGATGATGATGAAGAAATAGGGGATAAAAAAGTATAAGAAGAAGAAGATAAAGAAGATGGATAAGAAGATGATGATGTATATGATGAAGAAGAAAAAGAAAAAAGAGAAGAAGAAGGAGATGATGAAGAAAAAGATGAAGATGAAGATGAAGAAGCAGAACAAGAAGTTGATGATGTAGATGATGAAGTAGTAGTAGTAGTAGTAGTAGAATAAATATTAGAAGAATAAGATAATAATGATGATGATGAAAAGATGTAGAAGAAGAAGTAGTAGACATAAAAGAAGATGAAGAAGAATAATAATATTAAGATGAAGAAGTAGAAGAAGATGATGATGAAGAAAAAAGAAGAAGAAGAAGAAGAAGAAGAAGAAGAAGAAGAAGAAGAAGAAAAAGAAGAAGAAGAATGAATAGAAGAAGAAGAAGAAGATGGAATAGAAAAAGAAGAAAAAAGATGATGTGATGAAGAAGTGAAAGATTGAGAATCGAAGAAGATGTTGAAGAAGAAGATGAAGAAGAAAAAGAAGAAGAATAATAGGTAGAAGAAGAAGAGGGGGAAGAGGGGGAAAAGGAAGAAGAAGAAAAATAAAAAAAATGATGCTAATGATAATGAAGAAGAAGATGAGGAATATGTTGAAGTAGAAAAAAAGAAGAAAATGAAGAAAAAAAGAAAAAAATAGATAAACATGAAAAAGAAGATGATTATGATTATGATGATGAAGAAACAAAAGAAGAAAAAATAAAGAAGTTGAAGAAGAAGAAGAATAAGAAGAAAAAAAAAGAATTTGAAAAAAAAGTAAGAATTAGAAGAAGTAGAAGAAAAGAAGAAGAAAATGATGATGATGATGATGAAAAAGAATAATAAGAAAAATAAGAAGACAATTATGAAGAAGAAGAAGAAGAAGAAGATTATGAAGGAGAAGAAGAAGAACAAAATTAAGAAAAAGAAGACGTTGATGGCTATTAACAAAAAAGAAAAAAGATAAAGAAAATGAAGAAATTGAAGAAGAAGAAGAAGAAGAAGAAGAAGAAGAAAAAGAGGAATAAGAAGAAGATGATGATGATGAAGAAAAAAAGAAGAAGAAAAATAACTAAATGATAATTATGATGATGAAGAAAAAGTATAACAAGATGATGATGATGATGATGATGAAATATAAGATTAAAAAGAAAAAATGAGGAAGTTAAAGATGATGAATAAGAAGAAAAAGAAGATGAAGTTGATGAAAAGGAAGAAGAACATGAAGAAGAATAAGAAAATGAAGAATACGAAAGAGAAAATGAATAAGAAGTTTAAGAAGAAGAAGATCAAGTATAAAATGAAGATGAAGAAGAAAAAGAAGATGAAGATGATGTCGAAGAATAACAAGAATCTATCAAAGAAAAAGAAGAAAATAAAAAAGATGATGGTAAAGAAAAAGAAATAAAGAAGATGATGATGATGCTGATGAATGAGAAGAAGAAGATGATGATGATGATGTAAAATAAGAAGTAGATTATGATGATGTAGAATAAGAAGAAGATGATGATGATGATGATGATGATGATGATGAAAAAGAAGAAGAAGAAGAAGAAGAAGATGATGATGATGATGATGATGATGATGATAAAGTCAATGAAAATGAAGAAGAAAAACAAGAAGAAAAAGAAGAAGAAAAGGTAGAAGAAGAAGAAAATGATTCTAATAATGAATAAGAAGAATATGGAGAAGATGATGATTATTACGAAGAAGATAATCTTGAAAAGGTAGAATAAGAAGATGACAATGAAAAAAAAATGAAGAATAAGAAGATGATGATGAAGAAGAATAAAAAGATTAGAAACAAAAAGAAGAAGAAAAAGATAAAAATAAGTAGAAAAATAAGAAGAAGAATAATAAAAAATAGTTAAAGAAAATAATGATGATGAGGAAGATGAAGATGAAAAAACAAAAGAAGAAAAAAAAGAATAATAATAATAATAAGATGGAGATGATAAAAAATAAGAATAAAATTAAGAAAAAATAGAAGAAAAAGAAAAAAAAGAAGTAGTAGTAGTAGTAGTAGTAGTAGTAGTAGTAGAACAAGAATTTGATGATGAAGATGATAAAGAAGAAGAAGATGAAGAACACAAAGAAGTAAAAGAAAAAGTATTATTAAAAGAAGAATAATAAAAATAAAAATAAAAAATAATGATATTGATAATGAAAAGATGTAGAAGATAAAGAAGTAGAGGAAAAAGAATAGGAAAGATAAAAAGAAGAAGAAGAAGAAGAAGAAGAAATAGAAGAGGATGAAAAATAAGGAGAAGAAGAACAGGAAGATGAAGAATAAAAATAAGAAAAAGAAGAAGTAGAAGAAGAAGTAGTAGTAGTAGAAGAAGAAAAAAAAAAGTAGTAGTAGTAGTAGTAGTAGTAGAAGAAGTTGATGATGATGATGAATATTAAGAAGAGGTTTAAGAATAAGTTTAAGAAAAAGATTTAAAAAAAGAAGAAAAATAAATTAGAAGACGAAGAATGGAAAAGGAAGAAGAAAAAAAAAATAAGAAGAAGAATAATAATAATAAAATTAAGATAAAATAGTAGATTAAGAAGTTGATGAAGAAGAAGTTGAAGAATAATTTGAAGAAGTAGATGAAAAAAGAAAAAAAAGAATAAGAAGAAAAAGAAAAGATAAATATGGAGATGAAGATGAAAAAGAAAAAGTTGGAGAGGTAGAAAAAGAAAAACAAGAAGAAGAAGGAAAATAAGTTGAAGAAGAAAAATAATAAGAAAAATAATAAGAAAAATAAAAATAAGAAGAAATAGAATAGAAAGAAAAGGAAGAAGAAAAAGAAGAGGGAGAAGAAAAAGAAGAGAAGGAAGAAAAAAAAAGAAGATTATGAAGAAGATTATGAAGTGGAAAAAGATGAAAAAGATGAAGATGAAGAAGAACAATATGAAGAAAAAGATGATGATGATGATGATTAACAAGAAAAAAAATAAACAAAAAGAAAAAATTGAACAAGAAGAAAAAGAAAAGGAAGAAGAAGGTTATAATGATGATGATGAAGTATAACAAAATGATGATGAATAAGAAGAAAAACATTAAGAAGAAAAGGATGAGCTAGAGAAAGAAGAAAAAGAACAATATGAAGAACATTAAGAAGAAAAATATGAGCGAGAGAAAGATGATGATGAAATAGAACAAGATGAAGAAGAAGTAGAAGAAGAAAAAGTTATTGAAGAAGATGAAGAACATGAAGGAGAATAAGAAGATTAAGAAGAAGAAGGTAAAGATGAATAATAAGTTAAAGAAGAAGAATAAAAATAGAAAATAAAGATTATGAAAAAAAAGAAGAATAAAAAGAAGAAGAAGAGGAAGACGAAGAAAAGATTCTTACATATAAGAAGGAGAAAACAAAAAAGATGATGATGATGAAGGAGAACATAAAGAAAAAGAAGATTATGCTGATGAAGGAAAAGAAGAATAAGATTATGATGATGAAGGAAAAGAAGAAGAAGATTATGCTGATGAAGGAAAAGAAAAAGATGATTATGAAAAATAAGACAAAAAAGAATAAGAAGTTAATGATGATGATGAAGTAGAAGAAAAAGAAAAGAATAAAAAGAAGATGAAGAAAGAGAAGAAAAAAACGAATAAAAAGAATAAGATGAAGAATAAGAAGAAGCCAATGATGAGGAAGAAAAAGTAAAAAAAGAATATATGAAAGATGAATAAAAAAAGATAAATACAATGAATAAGAAGAATAAGAAGGAGAAGATGATGATTATGAAGAATAAGACATGAAGTAAAAGAAGGTAATGAAATAAAATAAGAAGATGATAATGAAGAAAAGGATGAAGAAGAAGAAAAATATGATGATGATGATGAAAGATAAAAAGTATAAAATGAAGAAGAACAAAAACAAGAAGAAAAATAATAAAAAAAGAACAAGAAGAAGAAGAATGATAAGAATAAGAAAAATAAGAAGAGGAATAAGATGAAGAAAAACAAAAAGAATAAGAATAAGAAATTGATGAAAAAGAAGATGAGGAAGGAGGAAAAGAAGAAGAAGTTGAAGATAAAGAAGAAAAAAAAGAAGAAGAAGAAAATGAAGATGAATAAGAAGAAGAAAAAGAAAAAGATGATGATAATGATGATGAAAATAAAAATGAAGATAATTAAGAAGATAAAAAAGAAGAAGAAAAGAAAGACAAATAAGTTGTAGAAGAAGTTGTAATAGAAGAAGAATTAGATTAATAATATGAAGAATAAAAACAAAATTATTATGATAAGAAGAAGAAGAAGAATAATAATAATAATAATAATAATAATAATAATAATAATAATAATAATAATAACAACAACAAGAAGAAGAAGAATAAGAATAAAATAGAAAAAGATGGCTTTAAAAAAAAGTAGAACATGAATAAGATGTAGAAGAAGAAGAAAAAAAAAATAAGAATGAAAAAAAAGAATAAAATGAAGAGAAGTATAAGAAGAATAAAAATAATAATAATAAGATAAAGAAGGAGAAGAAGTTGAAGAAGAAGAAGAAGTTGATGATGATGATGATGATGATTAAAGTGAAGAAGAAAGTTACAAAGAGGAAGGAGATTAAAGTGAAGAAGAAAGTTACAAAGAGGAAGGAGATGAAAGTGAAGAAGAATAATAATAATAATAATAATTATAATAATTATAATAATAAGTATAAGAATAAGAAGAACAACAAGAAGTTGAAGAAGAAGACGAAAAAGGCTAAAAAAGGAGGAATAAAAAAAGAAGAAGGTGAAGAAGCGGAAGAAATAAAAAAAGAAGATGAGGAGGAGGATGAAAAAGAAAGAATAAAAAAATGTGGATGAAGAAAAAGCAGAAGAAGAATAAAAAGAAAAAGGAGAAGAAGGAGAAGATGATGATGATGATGATGATGAAAATGAAGAAAATGAAGAAGATGATGATGATAATGATGAAAAAAAATGAAAAAGAAGAAAAAAAATATGATGACTTAGAAGACTAAGATGAATAAGTTGAAGAATAAGAATAATAATAATAATAATAATAATAAGAAGGAGAATTAGAAGAAGAAGAAGATGCTATTGAAGAATAAAAAAAATATGATGATAATGA